>JACEOJ010000165.1:2500-40621 GCA_013761285.1 Campoletis sonorensis
CGAATAAAAGAGATTAGTCTTCTAATGTAAACATCTCGTTTGAATTTCTATTTGGTGGTGAAAAATGACGCGGTTTCGACTTTCACAAATAAAGTTTATTAGGTTGAGTCGCGGCACGTGCGTCGGCGTTTAACGAAAGTGGTGCAATTATTCAAATATCAGTGACGAGTATCGTTTCGATTTGAATCAACTTTCCTGATAAATTTCAATTTCATTTAAATTGTGTTTTGCGAGCCCGAAAAATGCGCGGGCTTTCGAAAAAATTTCTAAGTTGCCTCATTAGCTTTCAAATTTTATTAACGTCCCAAATAATTCATGAATTCTTTGTCAAAATGTGGAAATAAATTAAATTAAAAACGTCATTTACCAACGAATTTTTATTTTTAATAAAATCACAAAAAAAAATGATCGTTTTAACAAAATATTTAAATACCTTCTTGCGTCTCAATAACTTCCAGTCAAAATGACTCATGATTCCACACTTCCAAGTCCGATGATCTTTATCCAATTAAAAATACACGGATTTTAAAATATCTCTTGAACCATCTCCATAAAAAAAACATTTTTTAATTCGGCGCCTTGGGTTCGATGCACGATGTTACGTGGATCGATTGTTTCTTCTACTAAAATATATATATATCTATAAATATATATATATTTTAGCTGTGCTCAGTTTAGGGGGTGGTTCCACCCACGCAAGGCCAAGGTACGCGTCCCAGCATCAATTTTTCCCTTTCGCCACTTTGATAAACATTATTAGCCAAAAACTTCTAATGGCAAAATAAATATTTCGTTATTTCTTTGTCGGCGTTAAATTTTCATCAGAAAAACATGGTTTTTGTCGTTCTGTCATTATGTCAAATTTTCGCAATCTCGACATCGTCGATTATTCGACTTCCTCATCGAACTGAAAAAATCCGAAGGGATGAAGAAAAAAAATTCACTTTGGACCGTCACTTCCGGTATTTTTTCTCGTTGAACTTTGCAAGACTCGCTATCGACTGACCCGATTATGACAGGAAAGGTGAGTCGTTTAGCTCATCGTCGATTTTGCTTTTTTCACATTTCGATTTTTTACGCAATTTCACTCTGACCTCGCTTTACGATTTCTGGGGCCCACTCAATAACACGTAAACACACACTTGAACCATCGAGAGAATCCTGTCACGCGGTTTGACACACGAGAACGCGAAGAACTGTCAAAAAATATGAAAAACAGTAAAACAGATGAAAAAATAGAAAAATTTCACGACTTGAGCTGTCAAACGTCAAAATTTATGTCAACATCATCAAACCATCGATTGTCAAACCGGAAGTGAAATTTATAATGCGATAAAGTAACGCAGGATCGACCGAACGTGAGGCTTAGGGCGTACTGTCAAAATATAATATTGCTCTTGGAAAAGAGCGAGAAAGAGAGACGGCGCGAGATTCCCCGGGCATGCGTGATCGTATTTTCCACCCTACCGCGAGGGGATGATTTTTTTTCATCCCCCTCGAGAATTTCGTGAAATAAGGGAACGAATTGAAGGCTTTGATGAAATTTTACGCTTCAATTGTTATTCAATATTTTTTTTCTTTTAAGTTATTTACTTTTTACAATTTTTTCCCCTTTTTTCCGGTTTCTTACGAGGGATGAATTGACTCTTCGAGAAAACAATTCGAGCACCAAGCTTTCTCCAACTTGTGGCGGCATCTCTTGGTGAAAGCCTCGAGCCTCTACTCGCCTTGTTTTCCCACGAGCAATGCTCCGCAGAGAACACAGAAACTTTACAGATCGCACGGAATAGCTGCACATTTTATATGCAACTCTTTAATTCATCATTTTCAGCACGTGCCTGTGAAGAGCTCTTCATTCTTGGTCGATACGATGGATCGGTAACGTAGCTACCAAATTAAGGTTTGATCGTGAGTTTAAACTTTGATCCGCAGTTCTCGATCGCCAAAATGTTGGCTGTCAACGGAACGAATGTTTAAAAAAAAAAAAAAATTTATGGTGTTTTCATTCTCACGTGGTTGGTTTGAACAAATGTCAATTCAATTATTTATCTATTTTG
The DNA here is from genome assembly GCA_013761285.1 of Campoletis sonorensis. Classification (NCBI taxonomy): domain Eukaryota; kingdom Metazoa; phylum Arthropoda; class Insecta; order Hymenoptera; family Ichneumonidae; genus Campoletis; species Campoletis sonorensis. The sequence continues at coordinate 4,558 of JACEOJ010000165.1, forward strand.
CTTTGGTTTGTCAGAGTTTATTCAAATTATGTTAATAAATCTTCAAAACTCGTCCCCATTTTTTGAAGAGTTACAAATTTATTTAGAAGAAGATTTATGTCCGACGTAACTGGGAATTCGAATAAATCTCTGACGTACATGTATACATAGTAAGCCTGTTATGCATGTCGCAACGATTAGGTTTGTACGTACCACACAGAACGAGCATACACTCTCTTATCGTGTAAACGATTTAAGCTATTTATATGGTAGAGGGCTGATAAAATTTATATATATATATATATAAATTTAAATACATAGATGCTGTAATACCTGTTCGCCTACTCTTTCATCGTCGCACAACTATATATTTCATGAGAATCGTTGAATAATCAACCTAGACCGCGATAGCAGCCTTGAGAAAATCTTTTCGAGATCGTCAACGTGTACAAGCGGAACTAAAAAATTATTAAGCCTTTTACATTAATTAATTGACTTTTATTCAAATTTATTCGAAATTATATCCTCCCTCAATCGAAAAAAAAAATTCAGATGAAATATTATACCTTTCGATCTATGTTCAAAATGTTCCTTAAGGTAGTTCTATCGTTATATCGTTTTCTTAAGATTTTGTTGAAAATTTGGATAAATCTTCTTTAATGTCATATGCACGTGTGTAATTAATTTCAGAAGGTTTCACCGAGCGGAACGTTCAGATATTTATTGGTAAAAATCACAATTTTTTGTAGTTTCTCATAAGAATTCGTGTCAAAAGTTACATTTTCGTCAATAAATATTTTGGCTCGTACACGGTGAAGCCCTAAAACTTTGCATACATTTTAATGCAACATCGAAGAAGCTGCGTTTAGTTTTTCTAAAAAATCTAAAGAAAAAAATGTTCACAATTTTTGCAATTTTACAGCAAGTACATATAACCTTGGATGACCTTGAATTTGGAGTATGTTGTTCTTTGGTCAACTAACAACAACTTTTCTTCATTAAATTATGCCCGCGAAGCATTTTGTATGTGAGAAAAACTGAAAAACAATTTTTCGACCCGAATGTCACGATGGAACTGTCTCAATTGAAGTCTAATTAAAATAATGAAGAGTCTAATTTCCAAAAGTGTTTTCCAAATCCCATAGAAATAAAAAAAAATAGACCAAGATGCCAAAAAGTACAGGATAAAAATACAGTCAAAATACAAAGAGAGAATAAAACGTTAAAAAATATAATGTAGCTCCCAGTTAAAATGAGAAGAAGAAATGGCAATCAGGATCTCGTGAGTATGGCGGGTCCGGAGGAGTTGATTGCCGGTAACCGGACTGCCATCTAAGGAGCGAAGTACACGCGCGTTTCAATTTATTGCCTCCGTTTTCAAAGCCCCCGAAGCTTTAGCTTCACCGGCTAACTTTTGCCCGGTATACCAAATGGAAAAGATACCAAGGCCCCTTCGGCGCCGCTATTCTCTCATCGCGTTACATTCGATACAGTATATTAGGTACAGTTACCGCACGAAGGGAGAACGAAAGATAAAAAAATGTGAGACTCGAAGAAAGAGAGAGAAACAACAATAACAACAGTAAAAAAAAAATGAAAAAAAGGAGAAAATTCCACTTGCGCCACTTTAATAACATAATAAATAAAGATACGAATCTGCCAGAGGGACTTTTCGTCTGTCGAGGCTTCAGAGAATCTCCTCGTTACCTTGTAAAATGAAAATGCATGCTCCATTTTTTTTTTTTTTTTTATACTATCTTTGAGATAATCAAAGTAAACGATTTTTACCGATTCCGTCGACACCCTCAAGTATTTTTGGCTTTAAAAAAAACTCGCAATTATTGTCAGCAATGAAAACCTTAGAATCGTGACTTTTTTTTCCATTTAATGATTTTTTCCCAATTATTCAAGTCGCCTGCAATGTTATTCGGCGTTTTATCCGGTTTTTTGATGTTTTTCAATAAATGAGACATTTTTAATGTTGACAAAAAAAAGGGCAGAACAATTTGGAGAATTGTGGTTCAATGTTTGTGACACTAGATTAGAAAATTCGTGTTATTTTACAGGTAAAACTTGTACCGGAAGTTAACTACCTGTTACAACTCACTGTTCGTTTGGAAGAAGAAGAAGAAGAAGAAAAAAAAACATGAGATAAAAATATTATCTCATTTATTAAATACATCATCACACATTTTAAACGACTCTTGACATCCGGCATTTTTCATGAAACTTTATGAGTGCTTGTAATCTTTTTTATTCACACAAACTGAGTTTCTTCTTTATTTAAACAGCGGCAATACGAATGAATAAGAAATGAAAGTAAAATGAAAATGAAAAAAAAAACAAAAGTCTAACCACGTAAAAAATCAGAAGTGTCAAAAAAATGATGTCATGCAAAACTAATCACGGATCATCGACAATTAAAAAACATTCCTTGGATCCCATAAAGTCTTCTTAAAAAAATTAAAATAATCAGATTTAAAAAAAATTCCAACGTGACGAATCCCGTGAAAATTTAATCCGTCCACGTGTTTAATTAACGAAAAAAATTCATTCGAACGTCAATCGAAACGATTTTGCTCGTATTCGTGGTCGAAAAATAAAATAAAAAGTGTCAAAAATTATTTTTTGAACAGAAACTTGAATAAAATGGTTAAAGTTATGGCACAGGGTCGTACAGACCCGCAAGGAGAATAAAAATAAATAATAAAAAAATAATAAATAGAAAAATAATAAATACAAAAATAAAAGAACAATGAAGAAATGAAAAAAATTAATTTAATCCAAAGCTTATAACAAAAAATTATAGGCACGTGTATATTAATGAAGTTGCAATCAATCCAACTGTTTGCCTCATCCTCGAATCTCATAGTATTTATAACAACGAATAAGCAAACGGTGTGAACGAGCTATCAGAGCTGTTATAATAAAAAAATAAAAAAAATAAAAAAAAATTGTATATAATGGAGTGCATTAAAAGAGGATAAAACACTCCCACGCTATTCAACGTGTATGTCTTCTCGTTGCTGTGGCCCCGTACGACACATACGAAGATAAGGTTCAGGTTCTCTTTGAGCTAGAAATGAGGCATTATTGTCGAGAGGAATAGCAGAAGAAATAATTAATATTAAACAAGTTAATCGTGAGTGGGGAAACGGAGAAGAGAGAGCGACGATTTTATGTGCGTGTTGCACGCTCTTTTCATCGAACCCACTACTCTCTGCATAACATAGAAATAATTTTTTTTTTAAATGCTTTTATTGTGTACATTCGTAAATATAGGGGGTGTTCCAAATAGAAAAATAAAAAAATGTTAACCTCTTACATTTGTGAAGAAAGGAAAAAAATAAAAATGTGTATTGTTGCAAATATTTTTTATTTTTTTAACAACAAAATTTCGATTTTCATTCCGTTTTGTTATGATTCATAAATTATAAGATAGTTTGTCATTTGATTAAAGATTTTTCTGACATTGCTTCGAAAATTAATTAACGAATGAGAAAGTTGGAATAAACTTTTGATTTTTATTCTGAACCTTTCTTTTTCTTTGTTTTTCTTTTCGTGAACCCAATTTTAAACCTTTTTGATTTTAATTTGAATTTTTAATTTTTGTTGAACTTTTTTCGTAAATTTCAAGTTTTCCATTATTCTTTTTTTTTAATCGTTCTACTTTCGTCCTTTTTCGAGTGAAAATCGAATAAATAAAAATATCGAGGTCAAGGTGACGAAAAGGTTGAACGTAAAAAATAATCGAAACACCCTTCGAGCTTCGATTAATCGATATTTGTGAGAAAAAAAACGGTTCTAGAGGAAATTTGCACGAAGGACAAGCGCAGCGTGCGATCGCTCGCTCGGTTTTTTTTCCCTTCGTATTATTCGCTTAACGTGAATTATTGTTAATCAAGTTAACGGCTCTGTGGTTCATGCATATAACGGTCGATTCCATGAACCGGTAGTGCGTGATAAAATAACAGAAGAAATAATAAATGTGCTGGAGAAAGAAAAATGGGGAAAGAATCGCAAAATATGAAAATTTTCGCGAGTCTCCGTTAAAACAAAACGTGCATGTTTTTATTTCCTTTTTTTTCTTCTCCTCGTTATTATTCTTCAAGAAAAAAGAAAAAACAAGCGAAACATGCGAAAACTTTAATGAAGTAGTCGATGAGAACGGGATCCAGGAGTAAATCAAATTCAAACGTGTCGCGAGACAGATTGTTCGGTCCTTCATTTTATCGGGGATTTTAAATGAACGGAAATTCATCGTTCGCGAAAGTTCGATCAAAAAAAAAAAGAGAAAAAAATTAAAAAAAAAAATAACAACCAAACGGACGACATTTTACATGCAAATAAATGTAAAAGTGTTTGCTAATGGTTACAAGACACGAGGTCTGCTATTATATTAAGAGTAGCAGTAGAATTTTCTATCCCAGAGAAACCTTAATCGTATGGATCCGAGACAATACCCATTCCTGACGTGAAATTTTCGTTTAATTGCCGTTCATGTGCTTTTTTTATTCTTTTTCATTCAGTTTTTTTTCTGTTTTTTTTTTTTTTTTGCCACCGAAACATCCGGCTTCTGTGTATTTTCAACGCCAAGAATCCAGACCGTCTCGACGACGCGATTTCTCGCGTTCGTTTATTATATCCTGTTACAATCCCCCCCCCCCGGAAAGAGGGGAATAAATTCTTTTGCTATTCACCACTTTGTGTACTTTAAATAGTCGCTTATATTTGTGCGAGATTTTTTGTGTAAAAACATAAAGTTTAGGAGAGAGAAAGAGAGAGAGAGAGAGAGAGAGAAAGAGAGAGAGAGAGAGAAAAGGATTCGAGACGGTGTGGAGAATTCGTGAGACATAAAGCGATCGAAGGCTTTAAATAATTCACAATTTTTAGCCTTCGTGGGCTTGTCCGTCTGGACTGCTACCAAAAGAAAAAAAAACACACGATTATTGATTCCAAATCGTCCAATCGCTCGCCTACTTTTTTGATTTCTAGAAAAACCTTAAAAAAGCAAAATTGTAACTTCATTTGTGAAAACTTCATTCGTTAGAACTTCATTAAAACACTGAGAAATATTTTCGAGAACTGTCAAAAGTTTTTTTTGGAAAAAATTAAAGATTTTATTTTAACAGCCAAGTTTTTTGGTTAAAATCAGAAACCTTGTTCGAAATATAAATTTTTCTGATGAACGTTTTTCAAAAATTCTTTAATCGCCTGCGATTATTTTGAAATGAAAACTTTTTGCTTCGATCTATCGAAAGTTGAAATATTTTTGAAAGTTGAAAAATACGATAAATCGAGAAATAAAAATCAAGTCGTAACTCATCTGCCTCATATTATGATTTATCGTAAGTGGGACACTGTCACTTTACAAATTCAGCGTCTCTAATATGCAGCTGCATGGGGTTTCTCTCCAAAAAAAAAAAAAAAAAAAAAAAAAAAAAAAATTCCATACCGTGTATTCTGTATTTACAATCGTCATATTATAAATCGCTTTTGACTAAGTGGGTCACCCCGACATCACATTCATATAAATCCACATAAGTACACAATTAGATAAATGAATCTTAAGTGCATGTTAAAATCGACAACTAGAATAATGAGAATACTACAAAAATGATGATACTGTAATTCCCATAATTCCCATAATTCCCATAATTGTGACGAACCAAACATTATTTTTCGACTTAAAAAAAAAAACAAAATAAATATTATTATTTCTAAATCATCAGAATATTTCGATGCTACGTTATTTTTATTGGATAAAATAAAAAATAATGATTTTTTTCACAAAATATGTAAAACTCAACTGCAAAATTGTGTTTGGTCGCTTTTTACACAAAAACCACTGAACCAATTTCGATAAACTTCGTATTACATTCCGATGAATTATTTATTCAGGAAAAGCCAAGCGAAAAATTCAATTTTTCATCATTTTTGTTACTTCAAAATTTCTCATGTTATTAAAAAAAGACTATAAACGAAAAACACTAATTACAAATTCGAAGATAATTCCACAACGAAGAGAATGAGCGGTGGCTGGGGTGGGAGCTTCGAATGGAAAAAAAGTGACAGTGATTTTCGTGAATTTGTTCAATTTTTGTAGGATTCAATGTTTCTGTCATTGTTCATATCCCTGTGTATATAAAACTCTGAACAAATATAAAAGTTTTACATTTTTCATTATTTTTACATTGTTTTTCTAGTTAGCGAGTTAATAATTTAAAAAAACCGATATTTCGTCTACGCTCTGTTGATTTTGAACATCGTCGGAAATGATCGTCTCGGCAAACATATAAGTTGTCGGTTGGTTGGTTCGGTTCGCCACTGGGTGACCAGTAGATTTAATACTACGAGGGAGTCCAAACGATGACGTACTATTTAATGTGGCTCGAGACTGGCACGCGCGTCGATCGAATAACGAGACAGTGAGAATTATAGTTCCACGTTAAAATATAAATAGACAGACGTGTTGGCTGACAAGAATAGAGAATCTTCATTGAGGGGAGAAAAGGGAAAGTATCGAGAAGTAGAAAAGGTTGGCACGTGCCTCCAATTGCATTTACCGCACAAAAGCTGAAAACACATGGTTTCGTGTCTTTTAATGTGTGTTTAAATGGCTGTCATCAAGAGTTTGAACTGTTCGATGATGACACTTTGACAGAAGAATAATTCATCCACGACCGCATTAATTGGTCGGGGTTCTACAGAGAGACACGAATCACCAAAAATTTATACGTCAATGGAGATTGAAAGACGAGAATAAATAAGTGAAAATAAGTAGCCAAGAAGATGTACCGTTGACGATGAAAATAAATATGTTTGTATGTATAACTCGAGTCTTCCTGAATGAATGAATGAATGAAACGCGGCGGCGAGAATGAATCGAAAGAGAGGTAAAAAGAAACGGAACGAGTCCCAGGAGTATAGCGTGTACGATGAGTTGAATTCGTATATAAACACGTATGTATATAAATGTGTATATATTTATACATATGTAAACATATATATTTATGTATGGAAGTAATCTCGACGTATGTGCAAGTATAGAACATTCGTACAAGACGCGTAACTCGTATAACGTGCTAGGAACTCGATATCGGGCTTGATTCCCGTTACAAAATGTATATACGTTTGTATATATATATATTTATATATAAATATATAGATAAATATGTGAGTGAGAAGGGCAAAGAAAGCTGAGGGCAAGAATTGCGTGTTCGCACGTTCGGATCCTTTTGTTTTTTTTCATTCTTTCTGTCTCTTTCCTGTTTAACTGGGATTTAGCGATTCTCTGATAAGCAAAAAGGCGTAAGTGTGTTTTGCGAGCGTTTGGAAGAATGTTTTGTAGGCTATTTTGACAGTGGAGGATTTTTTTTGTGAAGAGTTAAAACGAAGGTGAGGGCAGAAGAGGAAAAAGATGAGGAATAAATGATTAAGGGGCAAAAAGGAAGGAACTGGTGTGTCAATCAATCGAGGATCCTCGGAGATGAGGATCTTTCAAATCGGCCATTAATCTCTTGGCGTTTGCGTGTCCTTCGTCAATGAGGCTTCCCAGCGAGAGACCAGATCCCGCATGGAGGAGTGTCTCGTTCGGGATGTTTTTTTTTTTTTTATATTTATTTTTCTTCTATTTTTTATCATACTGCTTAGGGCAGGACAAGAATGTCTAATTGAACTCTCACTCTCGCACTAGTGGATTTTTTTTTATTCACTTTTCTATAAACCTCCCGAGATGGTCGACGAAAGAGGGGACAAGAAAGTGTCCTGGGGCTTTGAAAAATGAAGAGACTCAGCATCCTCTCTCAGCGGGTTTATCACTTGACTAGTTTAACGGATGCGGTCAAACATTCGAGAATAGATCGACCTCCAACCAAACCCTATCCCTTTCTTTCTCTCTCTCTCTCTCTCTCTTCCTTGAAGAATAGTAATGCAAAAAGTATATGGAAGGTGCATGTGCAGCGAGAAATCGAGACGATTCCAACACACCTTTAGTTTCAGGATGCTGCATTGTGGTCCATGAGAGTGTAGAATGAGGGAAGGAGAATGAGAGAGAAAAGAGGGAGAGACCCCGTGACGCCGTCTTGTGGCTGGGCAGGTAGATTTATGGCGAGGGGAAAAGCCCAGGGAGAAGAAGAAGAAGAAGAAGAAGAAGAGTGAGAGGATCACAAAAGTAGAAGAGAAAAGAAGGAGATGAAGGAGAAGAAGCCGAGAAGCCGAGTACAGACGAGAGGATCGTGTATAAGCTCAGGCTGTTTGTGTCGCAGGTCAGCCGCGGTTCACGGTCAAGCGCGGGGGAGAAAGAGAGAGAGAGAGAAAGAGAATGAAACCACAACGCCACCACAAATGCCGTCGCGACGCCGACGTACGTATATACGACTGTATATACCGGCAGTCTCAAAAATCGTGGAAAAAAATGCATAGAATAGTTTCCTCGTGCAATTCTGAAGACAAAAGTCCTCGGGCATTTTTCTCTCCGACCTACCGTTGACGAAATATTGAGATTAATGTGCAACAGCCAATAGCGCGCGGTCATGAGAAGTAGTGGGGGAAGTGACCGCGAGGCGTGGCGCGCTTCACTCCCGCCTCCTTTGTCCTCCCGTCCCACCGGATTGGCCGCTTCACTAATCGACGAATATCAAACAAACGGTGCATCGGAGCGCAAAATGCCCAAAGACTTTTCTCTTCAGAATTGCATGATCTATCCACCCAGCAAATAAAAAACCCGAATTTCGTCACACTCTGTATAGAAACCTGTGTACACGAAGGAATCATGCCTGGGGCTTACGATTTTTAAAATAAGAACGCCAGGCTTGTACCCAAGTCGAGCAACCATCGACGTAATAAAATCTACCGAGTCCTCCTGCTGCTGCTGCTCCTGCTCCTGCTGCTGCTGCTGCTGCTGGTGGACGCTACGAAAAAGAAAAGCCCCCTTAAGCATTAAACGAGCTACCTCGATACAGTATTTTATCTTCATCGAATGTTGATACTGAAAAACGTCGTATTCCCCTCGTCCTTTTACAGGATTAAATGACGTGCCGGTACGCCCCTTTGACTTTTAATCGCTCCGTTTATATATTTATATATACATATATACATAAACGTCCTCCGTTATCGGTGCATCGAACTTTTGCTCTTCAAACCAACGCGCTCACCAGCAGGGGAGAGATGAAGAAACTTAGATGTTTGTGTGTGTGTAAAGACTTTTGTGTGCTCGTCGCGACGCCAGGTCGCACCCTCTTTTGCCAAACGCTCTGAAAGCCGATCCTCGGGAGCTTTTCATTTTGGTAATAGCTCGCGTGGCGTGCCGTACGGATATTAGCTTAGCAGCCCAACAAACATGACTTCTCGAGACTCTCGGATATATAGACGGACTAAATACATTTACAAACGTATGTACACTTGGAGAGAAGTTTACTTTTGTCGTGACGAATTCGATTATAGATCCTGCTGGGAAATGGCCGAGGTTGTCGCGGATCGCGATAGGAAGTGGTGAAGGGGATTTCAACACGTGGATTCATTTCGTCGCGGTTCCAAGATATCCTGAAAAATCGCTCACTTTTCATCAGGAATTCAAAACGTCAAAAATTACGTCGAGGACGGTCTTTTTTGACGGAAAAGCAGTTTAGGGGAAATTTTATTGGTCTCGAGCAAAGCCCTAACTTGACACAACAAAATTTCGTATAAAAATTACATGATTTCTGAAAAATTGGTCGTTTTCATTGACAAAAAATTGAATAATTAATAAACAATGAAGACGAATTATTTCATTTTCTGGTGGCATAATTGTCATGATATTTTCAGTCGTTTGATAGTTTTTTATAACCTTTTTTACATTTTTTCGTATTGTTTAATGCACATAACTGAAGTTTAGGGATGACGTGGGCACGTCTCTTTGTTAAAAAGTGACGTTTTCATTTGAGAATTTTGTGGAAACGGTGTAGACAATAGTTTCGAAACTTGGAGGACATATTCAGGATAAGTTAAAGGACGAACTGTAGAAATTTGAATAAAATGGTTCCATTTCTCCCCACTTGTACCGAAACTCCTTAAGAAACTGCAAAAATTATTTAGACATAATAAAAACAGTGAAACGTGAGAGAAAATCCTCATAAAGTGCTTATAGTAACTTTGGATTTAAAAAATGGGTCGATTAGAGACGAAAAGAAGCCTCGTGTGAAAAATGTCATCAGACAACTGTCAAAGAAAAAGTTCTCGAAAGTCAAGGTTGACTGTCTGTTTTTATTGACGCTACGGAATCTGTGGAATTTTTTAACTCCCTGGGCTCCTTTACGTCAAGCATCAAGAATTATTTTTTTTATGAATTAAAAAATGGAAATTTGTCTAATCTCCATAAAGTGACGAACGAATAAGACGATCTTCAAATTTTTCGTTTCTTTGCTTTTCAAGTATCTTGTAATTTGACTCAAACCTTAATTCGATCTCGTGAAAGGAATTTGTCGAGTAGAATTTATTCTTCATTATCATTACGTTGATTAATCGATTAATTGGGAGACTCCGATGTTCAACGAGATCGTATACTACTTCGGGCCAGTGGTTAAAGATCCAAACGACTGACTCATTTCTTCTCTTCTGTATTTATCTTCTTTTTCTTTCTTCTTCATTTTTCATTGAATTTCTCTCTCTCTCTCTCTCTCTCCCTCTCTCTCTCTCTCTCTCTCTCTTTCTCTCCCTCTCTCTCTCTCTTTCTTTCTCTCTCTCTTTCTTGGTCTTTTCGAACGTATATATTTTTGTGCAGGATGATTCGCGGACCCCGAGTAAAATTATCCATCCAATTATCCAATTACCGCGTTCGCATTAGCGTTCGCGTTGCACTCTAATAATTGCAAAGCGCGCCTTTTGCGCCTTTGCGATACATCGGTCCAGTATGGGAGCCAAGCTCGAGCTGCTCTCGCTCCTCTTTATATTTCGCGGACGCGCAACAACGACCTTCGCGGCACAGCTGGTTTAAGTATAAGCAACATTTAACCATAACCTATAAATATATGTCTATATATATTTAATATTTTAATACATATGTATATTCTTACGAGTCTAGAAGAAAAAGATACGAGCCACAATGCAGAACACGTTGAGAGCTACGTGTGCGGGCGGTTTATAATTATTACTTTCTCGATGTGTTTTCAACGTTTTTTTTCATTTTTATATTATTTCCTGCGACCATATTTCTTCTCTAATAACCAACGCTTCAAAAAAACACTATTTTATGACATTTTTTCAATTTTTTATACAATAAAATCAAAAAAGGGTTGAATTTTTATTTTTTTTATGATTTTTATCGAAATTCTTTGAAGCTAAGCAAGAAAAAATTGCTTTTTTAATTGTCAAAGTGAAATTTTTTATTAAAAATCACTCCTATCGATAGAGAAACTCTAAACTCGCGATTGTCTTATCAATAATTGCACTCAATTACAGAAAAAGTTTTGCAGAAATAAACGTGACTTATAATTACATGAATATATTTATCGAACGAATTAATCGATTAATCGATCGATTAATCAAATATATTCATTCGAATATTTCGATGAATTTTGAATCAATTAATGACGATAAATGATAAGGAAAGTTCGATATCGAAAAACAGGTGAAAAGATAGCTCACCGGATGATTTCTGATCCCGAGCCGCACCTTTGAGTATTTCTTCATAAGTACTCGCCACAGGACGTAAGCCATCTCGTTTTTTAACTATTCTCGCACGCACGACGCGCCCCCGTCTATCATTTGCAATATTTATCCCGATTTTTATCGATTTTTTATATTTTTTAATGTTTTTTTCATGAATTTTATTGGTTTTTTAATCACGATACTACGGAACGGGGCTGCTCGATATATAATAATAAATATCGCGCACGAAACTTCCTCACTTCGTGGTCAAAACACTTACGTACACTTATTGATTTATTTAAAAGTTTGTATATTTATATATTCGAATAAATATGTGCACTTATAGGTTCGCGTGTACCGCTTCACACTCATCCATATTTCCACGCGCGTCTCCACTTCCGGTTGGCGCAAAAGTTTTCTCTGACATCTACATATCACTTTTCTTCCTCTCTTCTTTCGATCTTTATAATTCGATATAAATTATCCACTTTTTTTTCAATAAACTTTTGTCACTCGAAATCTTTACCATTTATTTGTCTTTTCAATCGTTTTTCGAACAGAAAATTCTTCGATTTACAATTGAGAATCGAACTCCGCGACGCTCCTCGATCGAAAGAGACAGAAATAACGCAAATGTCAGTGGAACTCTGAAATTAGAATCCACCCCGAAGCAGTCACGTGAATTTGCTCATTCCGCAATTGTATCGAAATAAAATTAAACTATTTCCTGTCTTTTGTTTTTTTGTTTTCTGGGCTTGGAAATTGAGGTTTGGGGAATTTTATTCGATTTGTTTGGGTTTGTTTATGTTTTTAATTGATTTTTTTTTTTTTTTTAATTAATTCTACAGCAGTTTTAAGGGTTTTTGCTAAAAATATTCGCTCGGAGAAGAATGCAACTTTGTTGTCGTTGTTAACAGGACGAACACGTCATCGAACGGACTTTTACTACCGAGAATTTATCGCGTTACGTGCCGCGATGAATTATAATATCCGATGAGGTTTTATGCGTGTTCACATTTTTTTTTTTTCATTGGTGGACAAGATTGCACGTGAAATCGTGTTAATCGATAATAATCGGTCGATCGGATCGAATCACCGTCTCTTCTCGGTGGAGACTGCAAGTTGCGTCGATTAAGAAACTCTGAATCACGGGGTTGTGGATTTAACGAGATCACGCAGGGTTGACGCTCACTTTCTATTGACCTCAGTGACCTCGTGATTATTAGATCGATTTTAATGATTATTTTTATTCGATATTTATCAATTGATCGTCTATAAAGTGCAGTCAAAATATTTCAAACGTTTTCGTCGTTCCTCAACTTCTTCGCGTTCCCGGAAACCAAATGACAGCCATTTTGAATGGAAAAAATTATTACACTTTATCGAAACTTCCGTCTCATTTTTTTTCGCCAAAGAAACTTTGACGACGCAGCGTTTTTAATTGAACGACATCTCGCCACAGAATTATTAATCGCGATGTTATTTTTTTCTCTCTCTCTCTCGTGCTCTTTGTTTTACGGGTCAAAGGTCACGGTCCATTGACGGTCTCGTCTATCCAGCGTTTGGGTCACCGTGCGCCTTTATCCTCGATCCACAGGTGGACCCGCCATTTTTCATTTTTTTTTGCATTTTTTCAAACGTTTTTTTACCTTTTTTTATTTTTTATTTTAAAACGTTTGAGATAATTACAAGAAAAATTGAGACTTTGCTCGCCGGGAACGAGAGTTCAGTCGACGAGGATAAAAAATTAATTGATCGTTGACTTTGATCTCCTGCGGAAGATTCTTTCGCGAAGTTTTTAATGCAACGTGAGTCACTTGGGAATTAAAAGAATTATTAAGAAACGCGATTTAATCGCAATCCACACACTTTAATTTTCACAGTTTATTCACTTTTTATCCATCGATCGAAGTCCAGTTTTGTTATGTTTTTTCTTTTTTTCATATTCCAAAATTTTTTCAAACTCCGAAATGTTTACTCGTAACAGAATTTTTTCAATTTATTTCCTCGTACGAATCTAACGAAGATTCGAATTACGTAAAGACGTTAAATTGAGTCTAAATGAAATGGAAGAGCCGCGCAATACACCCGACGTCGCTCGCTGCCGGGAAATAACTGACAGCACACACGCAACAACGCAACCGGCCAAGCACCGGCGCCGTGACGCTCACAACTGTACTCCTCCACCAGTTCACTTTTTAAAACTCAACTCACATTGGCAACAGGCATTTTTACAATTTTTTTTTTTTTTTTGCAATAGAAATATTGGATTTTGTTTTTTTTTTTTTTAGTTTATCGCACATTCTTAATATTTTATGTTATCACTTTTATCATCGTCAATAATTATTTTCCATAAAAATAATAAAAATAAAAAGGAAAATGATATTTTACTTGAGCTATTTATCATTTTTTTTTTTTGCAATAAAAATATTGGATTTTTTTTTTTTTTTTTAGTTTATCGCAAATTTCTAATATTTTAAGCTGTCACTTTGATCGCATCAATCATCGTCACTGATCATTTTTTATTGAAAAATAAGAAAAATAAGAAAAATAAGAAAAATTATGTTTTACTTGATCGATTGATCATTTTTTTAATCGACAATTTTATCAAAGTGATTAAAGTCAATCATTTGATTAAAGAAAGTGGATTTTCGAGTAACATTCTAATTTTTTTTCCGCCATTTTGACTAACTATTCAAAAACTAAAAACGCTATTGAAAAAATGTAAAATTTACTCATGAATTCGACATCGAAACGAATGTCGTGTACAGTAATAAAAAAAAGCGATAAAAAAAGCCCTTCATGTAAATTTTCACAGGGCGTTTCCGTTATTTGAGGAAAGAAGACATAAAAAAAATTCATAGAAAATGTATTAAACGTTACGCTTCCAGATTACCGTCAATTAACTTTCCATCTGCCTTTGGAACGAATCATCAAACGAAAATACAAAAGTGAACTCGATAAAATGAGAACCGAAATGGTCCAGCAGCATCGAAAACTATTCTTTTGTCAATCTCAACAAAAATTTCATATTTTCTCCTTCAAATGAACGAAATAATCATTTTTTTTTGAAAAAAGTTTATCTTTATTGCCTCACAACATACATCGAATCAATTGAATATTAACTTTTGATTGCCTGCTTGAAGAAAAAAAAAAAGTCCTTTCGAAATATTGTCCTGAGTCATCAATAGACCAGGTAAATTTCATCTTCACAATTTTTTTTTCTGTTTTTTTTTTTTTTTTTTTTCGAAATATATATTCTTTTTTTTTATTATCTATAATACATCTCTGTATTATGTAAATTTTAAAATACACACTACTGTGCATGAATAAATACACAAAACGTGGGCCACGTTTCGTCATTGGAGACAATGGTTTTCTTTGGGTTTGCATCTGTGGCTGCTCAGCAAAGTGAGTCCCGGGATGGCTCACGTGACTAGCACACGTGAGGACCCTCGAAATGAAAAAAAGGCTCCCTTTTGCCCACTCTTCATTCACGTGAGCATCGCTGCGGTCCTTATTTTTTTTTATTTTTTTTTTTCGTGGGAGGCAAACATCAGCGACAGGACAGTGTTCGAAAAAAGTCGAGGATGGAAGATGGACTTCCGGTTCGTGATGGAACGTCCGATCAAAGCTTAAAGCAATAACAAAAGTATTTTTTACACTTTCACTAACGTGGATAAATAAAAATGTGTGTTTTACGTTGACATTGAGGGTTTTTTGAAATAATATTCTTCACGCTTACGAGTCTCTGTATATTTTTATGGAGAATTTATATTTTCACTGGCTGGGATGAGGAGTGACGAGAAAATTGAAATCTAGGAAAATTTGAACAAATTCATGAAAATTACTGTCACTTTTTTTTCATTCGAAGCTGGGGACCCAGCCACGTCTCATTCTCTTCGTTGTGGAATTATCTTCGAATTTGTAATCAGTGTTTTTCGTTTATAGTCTTTTTTTAATAACATGAGAAATTTTGGAGTCAAAAAAATGATGAAAAATTGAATTTTTCGCTTGGCCTTCCCCGAATAAATAATTTATCGGAATGTAATACGGCCTACAAGCTATTCTGATTCATGGGCTTCATTCCTGTGAAAGATTTATCAAAATTGGTTCAGTCGTTTTCGCGTGAAAAGCTGCCAAACACAATTTTGCAGTTGAGTTATGTATACAGAAATAATATTTTTAGGTTAAAGAATTTTTTTCAATCTGTCACATCCCTACACGTGACTTTTCGCGCTTTATTCGAACCTCCCACGATTTACCCCCACGTTTAACAACAATACAGCCGTGGACGATGGTCTATACATATATAGACACGAAAAAACAACATATATATATAAATCTTCATGTAGCTGTGCATATTCTTCCATTAGTTACGACTAACAACAATATGCCACGATGTTGTATACATATATATATAAATATATAAAACGACACACACTTTTAACGTGAATATCCCTCTGACGCGCATCGAACTCTCTGTTCTTCGTCGTAGCGGCATTGGCTCCCTCTTGAACGCAATTCGCTCTCGAGGCACACGAGCGCGATTTAGCCATACCAAGCTCTGTATAACTCTTTCTCCATTGAAACACGTCTGGCAAAAGCGAGAGATTCTCGTAGCAATAATACCCTCTCGTGTATACCGAATCGTTGCCGGATACTTCCTCAGCCATAAACACAAATATATAAATATATGCGTTGAATGGTGTGAAGCAAAAGGGCTTAAGCCGTAAGATTCACCAGGTGAAATGACACGTGGGTTAGAGCCTTTTGTGCGAGGCTGGGCTTTTGTTACACATACATGACGAGATAGGAGCAAAAGCCACGAGAGTGCAAGAAACAACATTTTCTTATGCCATATATCTGTACACATAAGAGAGCACAGTCGAAGAACTCGCGAGGCGAACTCTACGAGGGCACTCCTCGTCGTGGTCGTCGTCTCTTGGACCACGGCGTCGAGTCCCAGCAAGACTAACGCGGAAAGCAGTACATTTACGCCTCCGGCGTGTCACCGCTCCGGGAGAGCGCATATAGAGCCCTCTACACGGATACAGGCTGTCCCAAAAGCTCCGGACTCCTGGAGGTCGTAGGTCTGCTCATTCCGAGTCGAAAAGTCCTTGGGCATTTTTTCCTACGAGGCACCGTTCTCGAGATAATCGACGATTTGTAGCGACCAATCCGCTGGCTAGGGGCGTGGCCTAAAACCGACGCTATCCCCACTCCAGGCTCCTTCCTCCGCGCGCAGATTGGCCGTCACTGATCCGTCGATATCTCGTCAACGGCGCGTCGCAGAAAAAAATCGCTAAGAACTTTTCTCTTCAGAATTTCATAATCTATTCATCTTGATGATCGAAATTAATTTTCCACCTCATTATCACGACACTTTGTAGATAAATACACTGTTTGAAACCCCTTCAGCGCCCTTTTACCGTTGCACTTATAAACCACCGGTTTATATTATCCTTTGCATATTGCCGGATCCTCTCGTTGCTTCGAACTTCTCTCTGTGTCGCAGCAATACTCTTCGGACTCCTTTTCCTTCCTCCTTGTCGAGCTAAGCATGAACCAAGATTGCTATCTCTAATCGTCCTCCAGCATGCGTTCCCACGTCCGCTATATTTACACACATAAATACATGTGACCATGTGTTTTGTCCATGCCATTTACACACTGGGTCAAATTGACCCGAAATTTTTTCAGAAATTCGCCTTTACCCATTTTCATCCAAATTTAAAGACAAATTAAATAGTTAACACGTTACTTTTTGTCAGATGAAATGAACATCAAATTACGCTGTTTCGTAAAAAAAATCGTTGCAAGGCGAAAGCTTCGAACTCGAGCCAAAGAGCGTTCTCTCTTTATTTCTTCGTCTTGTTCTCCCGGTCATAGTTTCCATCGAGTGGAAAGCGTTGCAGCATTTTATTTAATATATATGTGAGCTCGCGATTCGCGGGCGTGACGACTTCTTTCAACTCTTGTGTATACGAGCTCGTTGCCTGGAATTATATATTTTCACAACGTTGTTTATATACACCCATGAGTTAGCCTCGTTGTGTTTAAGAATGATGTATTAATTGCCGGTACGGACAGTGCACATTTCACGATGTGAAAAAGGAAAATAATATTCAAATAATTATCCGAAGACATGTATGTTTGCGGAATTAAATGATTTCAAGAATTTCACGTCGTTTCCTTTTTTTCTTTCACTTTTAGAAAAATCCCTCCACCCTCAAATCCCACTATTAAAAAAAAAAACAACAACGACAACAAAATCATTAATTCGAAAAAAAATCCCAACCCTGGTGGACTCATCGTCGAAACGAAAATAAATTAAATAATTCTGCAGTTTAATTACTTTTCCAAAAATTCATGTTTTTTTTTTTCTTTATGAAGTGATAATCCGTCGCGGGCGACTGAGATTTAAAATTTCCAGAAATAAATGACAAAAAAATTCAAGAATCAATTTAAATGATAAAATTTCGAAAAAAATCAATTTAATAAAGGCATTTAATTGATCGATATAATTTTTTTTCTATAAAATCGTTTTAGTAGCGAAGACTATAACGTTTGATGACAAATGATAAATTGAGGTAGTGTACGAATAAATAAAAAGTGTCGATATAATGAGATCGATACATATTTAAAAAATACCTAATAAATAAATATATATATATATATATTTGTATTTGTACATACGAAATAGTATTTATATGCAAAGTGTATATATAGACGAACGCGGAAATCGAGCAGTGTGCTTGCGAATCGTGAATCATTGTTCTTGAGCAACACTCCTCTGGGTGTCCCCATAGGTTTATTGTACGAACAGAGGGAATATCGAGAGAGTCCTTAGAGTGTGGCGCGACCGCGTCGCGGGGCCACGCCGTCGCCCGCAAATGACGATATGGATTGCGAACGGATCGGCATTATCACGATCCTAGTGCGGCTTTACAGCCACACAGTCACTATAAAGAAAGAAAGAGAAAAAGAGAGAGAAAGAGAGAGAAAGAGAGAGAGAGAGAGAGAGAGAAAGAGAGGCCCAGGGTTATCTGGGTTAATCGACGTTATACTACTATTATAAATATATACGTATATTTATGTGTATTTATATATATATATATATATAGATATATAAAGATTGAGCCACCAAACAATCACTAGACGACGCGACGATCATTGTTTCGATCCCTTCGCACAGTTTCGAGCCAAAGAAAGAGAAAAAAGATAGAAGTGAAACCGATTACACGAGAGAACTCTCGGGTTATATGAAACACGTGCGTCTTACATTGTGTCGATTAAAGAATTCGCCATTCCTTCAGACTATTTTTTTTTTCTTTCCGCACTCACTCTCTCTCTCTCTCTCTCTCTCTCCCCCTTGTTTTTTTTTCTTTTTACGAATTTATACTTGTCATTGTACATCGTGAGAACACTTTTGATGGGGAACCGTCGATCGATCGGAGATCTGATGTCGTTTGGATATAATTTACGTATTTTTTTGAACTGGAGCTCAATGAAGACGATGTGACACGAAATATCTCGTCGATTCAACCAAAATGTTGTCACACCCCAATTTTTGGAGTGGAATACTTTTTTTTTTGCATTTTTTCGATTTTTTTGTTCATTTCTTAGAGTTTTCGTTATTAAATGATCATGTAATTATGATTTAAAAAAAAACATTGTATTCGTAAGAAAAAAACCGAGGTTTTTTTTTCTGATCAATGGAAATTCTAGTTTTTTTAGTTTTTGGGTTTAAAGAAAAGTTGAAAATGACATTGTTTTTGTTATTTGATTACTATTTTCATTATTATTATTTATTGGATCAATAAACAATTCTAGTGAATCTAAATGATTCTTTTTTTAATCGAAATTGATCAGCACTGGATGCAAAAAAAAAAAGAGTTTGGAAAAATATCGAGTCACTTCTGCGTGATGTAAATCGTAAGAAATAAGAGAAGAAGAAAAAATTGATAATTTTGAAATTCTTTGAAAAAAGCAAGAATATTTTGCCGGTCATCAAAAGATCGTGAGAGTTTTAATTCTGGTTACGTAACGATATCTGGAAATTTGTGGACAGTCGTATCGCAGGGTTTCGATTAAATTGTCAATCTCAGTTAATTAATGTTCGCGTAATAATAAATTTTCGCTTCTCGCGAATAGTCGTGAAGGAAAACAGATTGAAGAAGAAAAATGATATTTTGAATGCACTTTTTTATCAAAAACGATCGCATTCGTGATAAGGAATAGAAAAAAAGGAGAGTTTGATGATCCTGCAGGACTTTAAGGACTTTTTTTCAACGACTATTTTATTTATTTTTTATTTATTCTGCTTTTAGGACTTTTCTCGAAGGAAGAGAAAATCCTTGAGACTAACACCATTGGCCAAGAGGTTGGCGCCACGCCTCGTACACAAATTGGTCCGAGAATGAACGAGAGAATTCTCTGTGCATGATCCGGTATAGAGACGTAAGAGTCTCTGTCGTTCGTACGACATTTACCACTGTTACAGTGGGCGAGAGAGATAGAGATGAAAAAAAGAACAAAAGAGAGAGAGAAAGAGAGAGAGAAAGAGAAAGAGAGAAAGAGAAAGAGAGAGAGAGAGAGGGAGAAGAGGAGGGATTTAAGGATTACAATAAACCTTTTCTCCTTGGTGTGTGTATCCGATATCCTTGCAGTTTCTCTCGAGCCTGAACCATTTTTGTTTCATGTTTTTCCACGATGAAGATCTCTCTTGTATTTCCTCTACAATGTCCAAACTAGTTGGTCCAGATCTCGTGGAAACAGTCCTCGCAGATGACGATGAAAACAAGTCAATAAAGGAGAACAAGAAAGAAAGAGAGAGAGAGAGAGAGAGAGAGGAGGTTGAAAGATTCTTCTGCTTTTCGATGCCGATATATAAACAAAGCGTTGCTTGTTTTATCATCGTTGTTTTATTTTTTATTTTTTCTTTAGGGATAAAATACTGATGCAGCAGCTGTTTGTATAATATCGCTGAGAGACTCGATCTCTTCCTTTGCAGACAGGACGCAATATTGTCAATACTCATGTACATGGACGTATGGGTTTGGAAATACATACAAGCTGTCCTGAAAATCGTTGACAAGGAACAAGGATTATTTTGGGTTTTTGAATAGATATTCAAAAATTTCTAGTCATATTTTCTACTCCAATTTACAATTAATTACTTTTTTATTACATTTTTTATTACATTTTCAAATAAAAACATCATTTTCTGTCAAACTACTATAAACATCGACGTGACAATTTTTTCACAAACTCGATACACTCTCAAATGTGCTACAGAATTTTTTCAGAATTTTCTGTACAGTACTTTTTGTGCAAAAAAATAAAAATAAACAACTGGTTTTTGGATTTGGACTGAAGCTTAATTAATCCATTTTTTAATTAAATCGAAGTTCGTTCGATCTCACTCGTACTTAAGACTTAAAACGAATTAGTAATTAAAATTTCACTCGTTTATCACCGAAAAAAGTGATTGAGAACTTTTCATTTTGAAACTTGACAGCCTCACTAGTTCTTGATTCTTCGGACATGATTTTTGGGACACTCGATGTACAAGTATTCGCGCGTATACAATGAGGCCTTTGCGCAACAACCTGTGATTGCATCATCGTCAACACGACAATGACAGAGATGGGGAGGGAGGAGGGAGTAGGACGATTCGTCGTAGCTGGATCAGCTAAAGTAATCGTCATTGTTCCCGAGAGCTCGCGATGAATATCGATCGTTGTCGCAATGTGCGTTTTACCTCGAACGTGCACTAGAGCTAATCCCGTTTCCGCTTCTCTGCGATCGTAATACGAGTACGTAATAATTCGCGAAGCTATTTTAAACTATGAGAATTGACGAAAAAAAAAAAAAAAAAACTTTATTCAAACTACTTGATTGACAGGAATTTCGAGATAAATAAACAAACGAGCATTTTATCACCGAAAAAATATAAAAAAATTGGAGAACAGGATTTAATCGAGCAAAAAAATTGGAAGAACGGGCGAGGAAATGAAAATGTTACAGAAACTTTGAAAAATTGGTTGTTACAGAATTTTTTATTTTCACGACAATGAAATTTTGAAATAGTCGCGGTAATAAATTATGCGGAAAAAATTAACATATTTTAGTTGAATTTCTTTGCACCCGAATCGAAGTTTACGAATTAAGTTTACAGCACATCTGAAATATTTGAATAAATATTTCAATTTAATAAATGGAATGAATTTAATAATAAATATAATAAATATTTTAATGAAATATTTCAATAAATTTATTTGTCAATCTAAAAACACACGCAGTGACAAATAGTCAATTTTTTGTCAATAATCGTGATTGCAAAATTTCTTTTCCGATTGATTGACACGGTTTACAGAGTGAAAGGAAAAAGTGGAGGTAACGGTGGTGCGCGTGATTTTTGATAAATCGTTAAAATACGATGATAAATAATTTCGGCGATAAAAACGAGAAACGATAGTGAATATCCAAAAATGGCAATCGTAATTAATTGTTTAACCAGACCATTCGAATTTTCCTGTTCTTTATTGTATCTTCGTTCGTTGTCGTGAAAAATTGGCGGGATTAGAATTTTCTGGATGAGTCCAGCGCTTTGCAAACGCATGATAAGTTTGTTCAATTGCGACCGATAGGGCGATCGTTTACCGAGGATGAAGGTGAAACTTTCGGTCCATAAGCAAGGTTTAGTGAATTTCATAATACGTTTTTTAAAGTGTCTCTGAAAGGATATCAAGAGCGTCGCGCTAAATCGGTCTACCAAGCAAGCAATGTTTTTGTTTGTTATGAATTTCTCGACGCAGACTTCAGATTCGTCCAGAATGATCGAGTATTTCTTCGGGAGATTATGATAAATTCTGCTCAAGTACAAAGGATCGAGATGGATTACGAATCCCGATTCGAAGAGATCCTCCATGGTCTCGAATTGAATTTCCCCTCTTTGTTGCAAAGTGATGTCCGTTATTGCGGTGAGGATGGTCGACGAATAGCAGGCGAAAATGGCGAGCAAACACGCGAAAATAATGCGTTCGACGTTACTGCGAGGCTGTTGGGTCACCGAGACCCCAAAAAGAACGCGTCCGATGTTGAACAGTCGCCAAGAATACGATTCGAATCGTAGTAAACGCATGAATATCCAGAAAATCAATATAATTCCACAACTTAAAAAATAAGCTTTCAAGATATTGGTGAACATCGGAATTTGCTCGATCGGCAAAATCGGTACGAGAGAACAAAAAGGTTCCACCATTATCGGAACCGTTCGTTGGGTGTCGTTCCAGCTCGTCGAAAAATACGGCTCCATGTTCACGATGACGTCGAGATCCCGTGATTCTGCGATTACGTCAATTGATCTGATCAAATCCAACCGATCGCCTAAATGAGGTTCAGGGATCATTTTCACCGAAAAATTTAGTCGTGATCGAAGTAGTTTCCAGATCTGAGGTTCGGCGATGAGGCTGAGGAACGGTGTTTCCCTGAGCGCGGTCAGCCTCAACGCATGACCCCAAAGGTTATTGACCTTGTTTGGAAAAATCTCGCCGATCTTTGGGCTCCAACGTTTTCTGGTGTATTCCTTGTTGAACGGATTGAACTGATGGACGATCGGCGAAGCGACTAAACGATCGATCGCGAACAGGTTTTTCGGAGCTTCCGGTACGACCGACTCGACGACTGTCAAATCCACGATTTTCTTCGTCCAAGCGTACTCCAACAATTCTTTCATCCGCTGGCTCGACTTCCGGACAAAAGAAACGATCAGGTACTTTGGATCGTAGTGATAAGTCGACATTTCAGCAACGGCGTCGATAAACTTCTTCGCCACTGAGTTCGACAAATTTTGACGGGACTCAATGACCAGGAGGAAAAGAGTCGCCGAAGTGTCGATCGGTGTCATTGTTCCACTGGAATCGTCGGGCACCGAATTTTCTGGCAGATTGAAATCGTCGTTGAAATTAATTCGCACGATTGACAGATCCAATGACAACTTGAGAAATAATTCTTCGATCAAAGGATTCCGGACGGTTTCGTTGTCAGCGAGAATTGTCATTAATTTCACTTGTTTTAAGTCCGAACTTTCGACCATTCTTCTCGACAAATCCGTCAACCAGTCCGTGCAATCGACACTGTTTCGAAATACCCCGGAATAAATGATTAGAAAAAATATCCCGATTATGTACATTTTCGTAATGTGCACTGCGAACAACTTTGTTGTCTCGACTGAACGTTTGACCGAAACTTTCCTGCGTTTTCATCCTTTGCCATCACTTTTTTCCAATCGATCAGCTGTTATCACCTGTCAGTTCATTTTCTTTTTAGTGTTTTAGTTACGACATAATTGCGAGGGGGTTATTACTTTTATTAGCTCAACTAATAACAACGAGAATTACGAGTCTTTTCATTCTGCCGAAAGATAAAAGAAAGAATCCGCAGACAGTTGGCAAGCCATCGGATAAATTAGACTTTAATTACTCCGTTTATTTATTATCAATTTTTTATCTCGGGCTTTTATTGAAACACGAGCGAAAAAAATGCAGTCAAACAAAAGGTCAATATAGATTTTGTCGCAATGACCTAAACAACCGAGTCGCCCTTTTTATTTTCTTAGCTCGACGGTTTTCAAGTCCTAATTCATTTTTTTTCATACTTTGAACTTTTCGAACGTAATTTCGTTGAATTACTTTAAAATCAAAGGGAATTAACTAAATTTTATAATTGAGAGGAAAAATTAAATAAAAAAAAATTGGCTGAATATTCCAGGCTGCATTTTTGACAGTTGTCGATCCAGAATCGAACGATTGACCTCCACGAATTAGTGCAATCGATCGAATTCAAATTATCCATAAATTCCAGGTCGATTGATTAAAAAAAAAGGTCAGCGAACGCATTTTCCATAAATCGATTCTTCATCGTACGAAAAAAAAACTACGGGGAAACGAGGGTGAAAAAAGGTTGAAAGGAGAAAAAGAGTGATCAGTTAACGAGTAACCGTAGGGTTTAAGTGCCATTATCGTAAGTATCGGCGAGGAGGGGGGCAAGAAGGAAGAGGCTTGGATCGAAAAGATGGAACGTCGTAAGACTACGCGGTATGAGAAGTTCTCGGTTTCTCAGTCTTTCTCGTTCGAGTGTATACAGAAGAGGATAAAAGTTGGGAAGAAAATGTGTTCAGGAGCAAAACTGTTCTGTGGGCAACCGCAAAAGAGGAAAGATGGCCGCGGCGTGTGCTACGATCGATATCGATCCCGACGAACCTTCTACGGTCTACATAATGTAAGAGCATCGCGAATCGTCCCACGAGCAAAACACACATGGACACAGGACACTAACAGAATTTATAAAACTTTATATAGACGATTGGAGAGAGATCGAGGGTGAGGATCGGAGTCTTTTTCCCTAGCATTCGTTGCCGATTCCGCGGCTCAATGGCGTTTTCAACGTAAAATACCTGCGAAAAAAACGAAAAAAGAGGAAGAAAGGAGGAAGAAGAAGGAGGCAAAGAGGAAGAAAGAGGGAAAGAGGAAGAAAGAGAGAAAGAGGAAGAAAGATATCTTTGCGAGAGCATTCTCCACGTGCGCCCCTTGCCAAATGTGGACCTGCCTCTTCTTGGCTACATTAGAATTGGCTGCGAGGCCATTATAAATATGTTTGTATATATGTGCACAGCCGCTTATCCCATTCCCATGTAAATTCCTCTGTCCTGTTGCAGCCATATTTTTCATATACTTCCGGATTTCCCTTTTTTTCATCTTCTTTTTTTACTCCCAGCTTAATTATCCTGTCACGTTTCAGGTTATTGATTTATTACGACGATAAATTCTACTTTAAACTTCTTCAATTAACGATGATTCGATGCTCTTGGGACCGTAAAGTTTACTTGTTCGAAAAGAAATTATTTTCTCCATGTTTCCTTCTCACGATAATGAGCTCGAAGTTTTTTTTTTTTTACTTAAAAGTTGTCGAAAAACGACGAATTTTTGATTTTTGTACCGACCTTCATTTTTTTAATTATTTTTATCTATTCTCTTGTTCTTTTTTTTTTTTTTGGGAAAATGTTTCCCACACAAGGGACGGCAATGAAATTAATGATGAAAGGAATGGTGAATAAGAAGTGTTGAAAAGCGTGCTTCACGTTTCTGGTTCGAGATCGAGTTGGGGATGAAAAGCTTGAAGAAGGAATAAGGCGCCATTTTGGTGAACAGAGAAAAGAGAGAGAGAGAGAGAAAAGATGAAGAACTGGTGGAGGGATTGTTATGCATGTTTATACATAAATGTATATTTTTATAGTTTAAAGACAAAAGGGCGTAACCCGAAAGATTTAGAAGTGAAAGGGATGTGGGTTAAGCCTTTTGGCTGCGGATAGAGGTCAACGTATAGAAGGACAGGACTTACTACCTACGATTTAACAAACAGGGTGGTCCAGCATCTGAAAAAGGAAACTGCATTCATGTACATACATGCATTTTATTACAAGAAGATCGCCAGTGGACGCCATGGAATAAGAAGAAATAATAAGACGAAAAAGACCAAGAGAAGGAGAAGAAAAAGAAGATAAAAAGAATAAGTTTTGCTCCGGAACGAGACACGCGAGATTCTCTCACACCAAACCATCTTTTTCTTTTAGTTGAACCTTTTTTTTCGTTTCTCTCTCTTTCTCTCTCTCTCTTTCTCTTTCTCTTTGGCTGACTTTTTATTTCTTTTTCATTACGTTCGTGATCTCTCAGTAGTATTTTGCAACGTGAAGAATATCGCGAGATGGTGAAGAGGGACTTAAAATCCGTGGGAGGCGAGAGAGCAGCTTCACTAACGCGTGGGCCTCTCTCTTTTACTCCGCAACGTGTGTTTTTGTCGTATAACCCGTGTCTGTCTCTTTGCAAAGTACATTTGTCCTCGTATTCTTCTCTTCTTTGACAATACACGAGGGCCAGGAGAGAGAGAGAGAGAGAGAGAGAGAGAGAGAGAGACTTTGATAAAAAAAAAAAGTGCAAATGATGTCGACAAAAGGTTTGCTCCAAACTTTTTTGTTTTCTTTTTTTTCTCACATTCTTATACGATTTCGATTGTCACTTTATCGTTCAAAAAGTTATAGAATTTGGTTCGAAATTTTGAAGAAAAAAAAAAGAATTTATTGAAATGAATTTTAAAGATTGTTTTGCCTTGGGCGAACTGTTTTTCTGTTTCATTTTTATTTTTTTTAAGGCATTATTATTAATAATCAATGTACACCGGGGTATTATTTGGTGTAGAAAAAGTAGGAAGTGAAAATAATAATGAAAAAAAAATGGTACATGCCTCGAAAGTGGCTGATGAATATGCATGGCCAAAGCAAAATGCAGACTCTCGCACCTTCCCTCCGGTCTTCTTTCCTTTTTTTTTCCTCTTTTACGTGCAAACACTGTTGCTCAGATCCCACGAAACTTTTTCACGCACTCACCCTCTCTCGAGATTCAACATTTCTCGTTTTTAGTTTTATTCAGACGTTTTTTTTTTTTTTGTGGGCATGGAAGCAGAAACAGAGAGAAAGAGAGAGAGAGAGAGAGAGAGAGAGAGAGAGAGAGAGAGAGAGAGAAATGTTATTACTGTACAACAGCTCGAAAGGCCCCGAAACGTACGATGAATAAAAAATGAGGTAACCGAGCCAAAACTCGTTCCGGTTACGTT
The DNA here is from genome assembly GCA_013761285.1 of Campoletis sonorensis. NCBI lineage: Eukaryota > Metazoa > Arthropoda > Insecta > Hymenoptera > Ichneumonidae > Campoletis > Campoletis sonorensis. The sequence goes on from JACEOJ010000165.1 coordinate 31,837, forward strand.
ACATCCTTTCGTTTTTCACCATCGTCTCATATCCTTTCATTTTCCACCACAGAATTGACTTTAAATTCCAAATATTCTTTTTTTTTTTTTTTTTTTATCCTTTTAGACAAACACTATTTTTTATGTGAATCAAGAAAATCATGTCTAGTTCGAATCGTAATAAAAACTGTGCCGTCGATGTTTTTTTTTTTTTTTTTTGTTACCAGAAACTATAATTTTATATTTAATAATTAATTATATATTTTATCGAGTGGAGGGTCAATTTAAAACTACGATTATTATTTTGCATGTAATTCTCTTGTCATTCGTCATTAGAAATTGTCTAGCGATAAATTTCCGTATCCATTTACCGATAGGAGGCTAAATTATAAGTTTTTTTTTTTTTTTTACTATAACGATGAATCAGGCCAATCTTTGGTGACGCCCCCATTTTTACCCTCATGGTCAATATTGCATGGTTGACTCGAGAATTGTAAAGAGTTTAGTTCGTTGCCTCCTCCGAACGATATAGAAAATTGAGCCATGAGCTAGGGCAAATGAAAGGAAATAGAAAGCTTCCCTTATCGCTTTTTTTTAAACATAGTACAAAAGGGGGTTGATGACCCCATAAATGTATAGGTAACGAGGGAGTTTAACGCCACATGGGTGTGGCTCTTTTTTTTTTTATTCTCATTTCCTACCTTTTTCTTCCTCTCTCTCTCTCTCTCTCTCTCTCTCTCTTTCTCTCTCTCTCTCTCTCTCTCTCTTTCTCTTTGGGTTCGAACTCGAGAGGGTGAAAGCAAACTGTCGTCTCTCTCGACTTCGTGTATTTAGCCTCAAGTGTACGAAAATTCAAGCATTACGTAACAGCCAAATTACACTTCGTAAGAAAAAATCGCAATATTTTACGATTTTTTTTGTCGAACACGATTTTTTGCTTGTAATAAGACGTTCTTAAGAAGATTTTTCCTTAAACTAACAATTGTTTCTTTCAAAAATGCAATAAATATTAAAAAATTCAAAATTTTGAAAAATGGATCCGATTTATTATTATTATTAATGAATTTTCGAGTAAAAAACTAATTTATGGAGTTTTGTGAGAAAATTGCAGGAAAGAATTTGAAGAAATCGTAATTTGTCTTAATTGATGATTGAAAATCATTAAAAATGTTGAACAGAAAACCTGCCTGAGATTTTTTTGCTTTCCCAAGACGGGCCACTTTATTATTAACAATTCACTTGCAACATTTTGGGAATTTTGTTTTTTCGAAACTCTAGCAATTGCTTGAATTGTGCAAAAAATCACTAAGGAATCGAAAAACAAAAAAAAATTGAAGAATTCGTAGTTAGGCGATTGTTGAGAAACATTAATTTTGTGTGTGTTTTGTTTCCTTGTTTTTTCAACGTTTATTTCGAGAAAATGCTACACTGCTTTTTCTTTGGAATAATGTAAGAAAGTGCATAATATTTGACAGCATACGGTGAAGTGTTTTTCAATCACTAAATTACAATTGTACAATTATTATGTAAAAAAAAATGTACATAGATTATTTATTTTCGATTTATTTGTTGTTGTTGCTTCGTTTAGAACTATTTGCCAGCGTTATTTTCGAGGCTTTTTCTCTCAGTGATGAGTGAGAGAACGAATTATCACTTTTGCAAGTGCGAAATGAGTGGAAAAAAATAATTTATTGATTTTATCAGTAATAAAGAATTAATGGAGCCCGGAAAAGGTTTTTTTAATTGAAAAATCGTTGTTAATTAGTCAACGAGCTCGATTTTAAAAAAATACACGACTCGGAACTATTTTAGTGTCGTACTCTTGATTTTTTTTGTTATCAATGAAATATTTTTCTATTCATTCGTTTTCCTTCCTCGTTATTTCGTCAAAAATCGAAATATCCGATTAAAAAAAAACCAAGAAAACAAACAAAAAAAAGAGAGAAAGAGAAAAGAAGAAATTCTACGGGTCCGAGTGTGCTCGACAAAGATCAAAGGTTCCAAACACGTTGTTGAGAATAATTTATATTTCCATTTTTCGACAATAACAATAGCGTACATTGGTGTGTGTATTTTCTTGTTTTTTTTTTTTCTGCTTTTCACTGTTCATTTGTATCGTGCGATGTCGCCGCGTGTGCTCGTCCGACGAAGAACGAAAAAAAAGAGAGAAAAATGTGAAGAAAAAAAAAACAATAACGCGGACGAGCAAGAGCGAGGGTGAAAGAAAAACTATTGCGGAAAATAATTTTCCAATTTCTTTGCGACGCAATTTCGTTTCAGTTTTTCCAGCAATTGATCCGTCGCCATTTTTTTTCTCCTCATTTCCAATTATCGCTACCTCTCATTTTTTATTTTTTGTTTTTTTTTTTCATTCTGCACGATGTACAAAAATTAAAAGAAAAGAAGAAAGAAAAGGCTCGGGGACCTCAGAAAATTTGTGGCTAATTAAATCCCCCGCCGGACACTCATTCAAACGAGCTTCAAAGATACTCTCTCTTTTTTCTTTTCTTCCCTCTCTTCTCCTCCCTCCTCAACCCTTAATTCTAACCTAATCACTTAATCTCGAGATCTATATCCTATCGTACCAAATACAGAATAATGAAAAGCGTTTTTTTTTTTTTTATATACATGGCAGCCTCACATTCGCCTCGTAGTAATATTGCGGCTTGAAAAAACCTTCCGCGGATTGAATAAAAATCGCGAGGTGAATAATAAACGAGGAAAAAAGTGTTGGCGATTATTTCGAGTCCGCATAATCATTGAATGTTTATTTTTTTCATTTTTTTTTACTCTTTTCATCGTTATCAAAAGTTGCATCGTTGCAGGGCGCGATTAACCGCATTTATTTGCTAAAAATATTCATTTAATCGTTTTCTTCGGAACTGGGATTAAAAAAAAAAAATTGCAACTTTGGACACCGCCGAAAAAAGAGTTCTCGATACGATGCAAACTTCGATCTACTTTTCTCATCATTTTCTCCCCTACGACGAAATACATAAAATTATCAAATTCGCAAAAAATGACGAACGAATTTTCTTCGTTCAATTGGAAAACAAAAAAAAAATAACAAAAATTTATAATCATTTTTTTCTGCTTCGTACCACGAGTGGCTACGAAACTGTAAAATCGCGACTTAAGAATTTTCTTTCGTTTCGGTCTGTCACGTCCGGGAAATTAGTTCTCGAGATATTTTCGTCTCGATTTTATCGAAATTCTAGTTTTAAGCGACTTCCGAGCTTGTGTGTCTTGAGAAAATGACAAATTCGAGGACATCTCGTCCACACAATCGTTTTTGAGAGTCGGAAAATCTCGAATTATGAAAAATTGGGATTCGAGAATTTTTTGTGAAAGAAAAATGACAAGATTGTTGATTGAAAGTCGTGAAAATCGTGAGATTTTGAATCGAAATCGTTGAATTCTCGATATTTCTAAATTTGAAGCATTCGTTTCATATTTTTTTAGATTCGATCGTAGAAAATGTCAATTAAAACGATTTCTGCGTGAATTAACAGTGAGAATCGAAAAAAAAATGTTGAAGAAATGTGGAAATTGATGAATTTCTTAATTGCAACATCAAAATTGATTGTGTGCTGAAAATAATTGCTTTTCGTAAATAAAGTGAGAAAGTCCTCGATCGAACGGTAAATAAATGTGAATAAAAAAAAAAATTGTCCAAGGACGTGACCACACGAATAAAAATTGGTTTGAATCTGTGCGACGGTGAGCCCGGCATAAAATTGTAGTAATTTTATCGAAAATGTCATTCGTATCATCCATTCTCTTTTTTTTTCTCTTATTCCTCATACCCACACACATGAACACGCTGAATTTAGTTTTCTCTCGTCCAACGCTACGATAACATGAGGCTACATTTATAATCATAAATTATTATTAATGTTTCTAATGTACACTGCATTCCCACAGTCTCTCCAAAATGTCTTCATTCTTTCTCCCGTATTTTAGTTATTTAATTGTGTTTTTTTTGTTGTTTTATTTAATTTTTTTATCTTTGTCTCCTTTCATTTTTGCCACTTATTCATACTGCTCGAGGAGAAAAATATTTGACTATTAAGTAGGACACCTTTTTGTCCGTTTTTCTTATTAATTCTTTTTTTCTTCTTCTTCTTCTTTTCCTTCTTATTCTTCTTTTAAAAATTATTATTATTACGAAATTGTCTGAAGTAAGCGTATATCTCCAGGGTCCTCGTTATCTTCTTCCTCATCCTGTAGAACGACCAAATAATCAGTTGAATTCGAAATATCAGCAAAAAACAGCTTCGTTATTGAGGAGTTTCGATACAAGCGACGAAATGTAACCATTTATTCAAATTTCTACAGTTCATCCTTTGACTTATCGTGAATATGTCCTCCAAGTTTCGAAACCATTGTCTACACCGTTTCCACAAAATTCTCAAATGAAAACGTCACTTTTTAACACAGAGACGTGCCCACGCTGTCCCTAAACTTCAGTTATGTGCAGGAAACGATACGGAAAAATGTAAAAAAAGTTTATAAAAAACCGTCAAACGACTGAAAATATCATGACAATTATGCCACCAGAAAATGAAACAATTCGTCTACATCGTTTATTAATTATTCAATTTTTTGTCAATGAAAACGACCAATTTTTCAGAAATCATGTAATTTTTATACGAAATTTTGTCGTGTCAAGTTAGCCCTTTCCTTGAAAACAATAGAATTTCTCCGCCTCATTCTCCCTGAAGATAAGCTGAACCATTTAACTGTACGACTTGTACCGAAACTCCTTAAATTATCGAATTTTTGTATCCCGTCGTTACTTACGTCGTCGAAACCGAAGCACGTTTCCATTTCTTTGCGCAATGTCGGATCAGCTCGCGATGTTTGACGCGCCTGTTTCATCGGTTGCCTTCCGTTTGTTTCCGTTTTTAATTCTTCCATCACCATCTCCTCTTCTTCCTCTTCTTCCTCCTCGCCGTTCTCAACTGCGGTTACAACGAGCCCGCTCTCTTGGCCCAAAGGATCTTGCATCATTAGGTCACCATCCTCGTTCGCTACTACGGCCATCTGTGAAAATATTTATCAACAAATTATCAATTTTATTCTCATTGGCTTTTTTCTATTGAAGAAAAAAAACTGAAAATCTCAGTTTCCGGTAAGAAAAAGTAATTTATTCAATTTTTCCGATTTTCTTTCGTTTTTTTCTTTTTGACGTAATTACCTGCTCCGTTCCTTGATTATCAGCGAGTTGAATAACTTCCAAAACAACGTATTGTTGTCCGTCGCTTCCCTCGACCGCCATCATATCGTCCTCGTCTTCCTCTTCCTCGTCGTCGTAACCTTTAAGTTTAGAAGCTAAATCACCTGCACGTCATACACAACACAACACGTGGATATTAGTCAATGACGTTTTCATCATATCGTAAGCATCCTCGGACTGCGAATTTTCATTTCGTAATTGATTTAACGAAATTTCGTTATAAAAATTATGAAATAGTTACAAAATTGCAATGATTTTTGTTGCAAAACTTGATTTTATCGTCAAATATTTGAAGAAATATTTGTAATTTTTACAAATTGCAATAAATAAAGAAAAATTGGTGTTTTTGTTGCACTTACCGGTCATCACCTCGACCCTCTGGCCATCAATTATTTGTATTTTCTTTTGTCGACCCATTTTCAAAGCCTGCTGCTTTTCCTGCAACGAAGACTCCGGATCGTGGACCGCCATGTGACGTATCAAATTTCCTTTATGCCTAAATGCTCTCTCGCATTCAGGACACTGATGAGTTTTCTCCTGCGGTGGCGGAGGGACGTACGTCGGATTGTGATAAAGATTGCAGTGCCGTTTAAGCAACTGTTTCTGCCTGAACGACTGATAACAGTGGTCGCACTGATATGGCTTTTGATCCGTGTGTATCAACATGTGACTCTCCAAATGGCGAGCCGATATCGATGCGTACGGACAGAGATCGCATTTGTAACATTTCTCTCCCTCGTGCGTCTTGCTGTGGAGCTTGTAACTGTACCTGTTTTTGTTTGAAAAAAAAAATTCATTTGAATCTCAAACCTCGAGAATTTCGTCAAAATTTTATGAACAAAATCAAGTTGTTGTCTCGCCAAATCTATAAAATTGCTAATTTTAGGTTTTTTGTAATAAAAAAAAGCAGGAAGGGAGCAAAGCATCAAAACAAGTTTCTAGGAATTTTTTAATGCTATTCTGGAACCGATTTTTCGTTCAATCATTTGGAAAATTACTCTGAAAGTTTAGATAAAAAATGAGGAACATTAAAATCGCAAGAATGAAATTGAGATTCGACGAAAATCAAAATTGTGAAAATTTTCTATCAATTTTTAGAAAGAACGATCCCTATCGATTTATTTGAGACGTGGAATGGTTTATCTAAAGATTTCAACGTTTTCTTACCTGTCTGGGAATGTTTTGCCACATCGTTTACACTTTAAGGGCTTGTCGGAGGTGTGAAGCTTTTGGACGTGAATCCTAAGATCAGTTTTTCTTCCACAGGTCGTCGGACAAAGTTCACATTGAAATACCGGCTTGTCTCCTACTGATAAAGAATCCAAGCATACGACTTTGACATTCGTGATTTACATTTCACAATTCCAAGTTTTCTCCCCTTATCGTGTACTCACCATTGTGAACGAGCTTGTGAGCCTTCAAACTGTTCGATTGGGTAAAACGCGCGTTGCAGATGTCACACTCGTAAGGCTTTTCTCCCGTGTGAATACGCAAATGACGTTTCAACTTGAAAGTGTCCGGACTCGCGTACGTACAATGCGGGCACTGAAATAAATCCAACTAGCGATAAAAATACGACGATTTTTCATTTGTTACATTTCAAGGCTATTTTAAATGTCGAAATCTCTAAAAAAAATCAATTTTTTTTTGTATTTTTTCATCGGTCGACGGTTTCGACACCTTTTTTCATTTTTATTCGATAAATTTGAGTGAAGTATGGAAGAAAATTGATCTTTTGAATCATTTTTTATTTTTATTTATCGCTTCGATTGAATTCCGAATAAAATTGAGCCCCAAACGAGAGTTTAAGAATCGATCATTCCAGTTTTTTCGACGATTTGCTTCTCAAAATCGGTAGAAGAAAAATTTCAATAAGTTTTTCAATTTCATGAACTTTTTTATTCTGTCAAAAATTGGTAAATCAGGAGAAAATTTTAGGTTGAGGTTTCACATTGTTTAAAAAAATTCAGCAAATCGAGACTACACGACAAAATGTACAATAAAAATTGGTGTGTATTCAAAAAAGATCAGTATTTACATATCATAACAATAAAATTCTACGAGCTGGTGGGAAAACTTGGTCAAATTGCGGCATAAATCTTTTTTGTTTGGTTTTAAAACAGTATTTTTCTTTGATCAACATTATTTTAACTCGGATTCAACGGTTCTCAGTCTTGAATTAGGTCGATTTCTGTAAAATGTATATTATTTCATTATTTTATCACGAAAAAAACGAAATTTCAGTGTGGTCGATTATTTTGGAGCATCGTTCAAGAAAATGGGGAAATGGCAACTATGTTTCTATAAAATTCAATCGCCTCATCGATTTCCAACTGGGAAAAAAAAAATCCGTGAAAAAAAAAACAACAAAATACAAAATTCGTATGAATTTTGCCTAAAATTGCGATTCCATCGAAATAATTACAATGTAAAGATAAAAATTTCAAAGTAGATTTCTCAATGTTTTCTTCACCGAACAAAATAAATGGAAGTTTCCTCAAAAAATGATGATTTCCAAATGAAAATTTAGACCGAAACTTGACGGAGGGGCATTTAGACTCAAAAAAAAATTAAAAACCTTCAATTTCGTTGCAATTTTCCCCAAATTCTGTGAAAACTGTGGAAAATGGAGCAGAGGATGATAAACTCACCTGATAGGGTCGTTCGCCGGTGTGGCATCTGATGTGACGTTTGAGTTTGGAAAGTTCGACGGAGGCGTAATCGCACTCGTGGCATTTGTGTGGTTTTTCATGAGTGTGTCTGTAGCGAACGTGTCTGACGAGTTCGCCGGAGGTGGTGAAAGCGCTTTCGCAGAATTTGCAATGATGAGGTTTTGTTCCGGTGTGAGTGTTGACATGATTTTGCAAAGAGGCAAGAGTTTTGAATCCCCTTTCGCAGACGCTGCACTTGTGCGGTCGTTCCTCGGAGTGGGACTTCATGTGTCGCGAGAGAAGATAACGTTTTGGGCTTGTATAGTTGCAATAATTGCACATGTGAGCTTGAGTCACGGTCTGAGATTTTTTTGGCAACAATTTGATGATTTTGGATTTGTCGTCCTCGGCTTCGTACTCGGTCGCATTATCCTCGTTGTCCTCGAAGTCGTAAACCGTTAAGTCCTGGTCGCCTTCGCCGTCTTCCCCTTCGCCGCCTTCTCCGTCGCCGCTGCCACGACCGTCTTTTCCGTCCGGTTGTTGCACGATCAAAACGTAACTTACTTCTCCTGGATTCGTATCCGACGGTACTATCGTCACCGTCTGATAAGCGTCACCGGAGTTCAGTACAACTCGATTGTTTTCCGAATTGTGGGCCTGTTTCAATGACAATTATACATTTTTTTTTTTTTTTTTGAACAATCGTTGCCAACTCGACGAAATACGACGCTTATAAACAAATGAATAACGAAACAAAAACCTGGCGAGAGTTTTCAAAATCGACAAGGCTGCCAACCAAAAATCCTTGCTTTTTATCAACTTTATCAACAAGTTTCGTATCATCAAGTTGGCTAATTATTTTCTAGTCTGGAAATTCGATTGTGCTCCAAAAATCCGAGGTTAAAATTAAGATTTC
>JACEOJ010000165.1:40631-54397 GCA_013761285.1 Campoletis sonorensis
GGAAATTCGATTGTGCTCCAAAAATCCGAGGTTAAAATTAAGATTTCGATAATATAAGAAAAAAAGTTGATAATTCATTGAAATATTGAATAACTAAGAAATTCTTGATTTGAAAAATACAAACATCTTCATCCCCCTCGACGGCGTCCAATTCCTCAATCTCGTGATATTGCTCCTCCGACACTTCCCCTTCGTGAGCTTCTCCGTCATCGATTTCTTGAATCTGTACTTGTGTCATGACCGGAGTGTCGTCGCCGCTTGCCTGGTAGTAATACTGACCAGACTGATCGACAAAGTAGGTTCCGCCTTCTTCTCCGCCGGACAAGCCTTCCACTTGTTGGACTGTAAATTAATGCATTTTTTAATCGAGTTCACTTTTTCAAGCTCATTTATTCGTGAAAACTCAATGCCAATTGACTATTTTGATGCAAAAAATAAATTCCTTTGTCAAGACAGTAAATTATTGTGTAAAAAAATCTTTAGGAAGAATGATTCTGCGGGAATAAAGAGAATTATAGAAAAACTGATGAAATTGGAGTATTTTTTGGCAATGTTAAAATAAATCATGAATTGAGATTAATTTTCTGTTCGAATTACCGCATTTTTGAGCTCAAAGCGCAAATTGAACTGAAAATACGAAAATCATTTATCTGAAGCTTTAAATTAGGAAAAAGTACGGCATTTTGACAAGGATTCGGCGATGAGGATTCTTTGAACATATTGTATAAGTACACGGATGAATATTATGGATTGCTTACGTTGCACATGTTGCAATTGTTCTCCTTGACCGCCTTCGATCTCTTTATTAAAAGTTTCGAGGTAAGTTTGTATTTCGGTGACAGATTCCTGTCCCTCTTCTAGTTTTATAGTCGCTACGTTAGCGGACATGATAGAATCATTAAATCAGAGGCTTCAGAGCTCCGTCGGAGATAAAAAACCTGTAAAATAAGGAAAAATCATGATTTCCGAGTGGAAAACAAATTCCAGCTCCGTTTCGACAAAGTCGCAGCTCCTTTGAAATTGTATTGACGGAAAATGTGAAATAAAATTTCGACCGTACGGTGAACTCGAGTCGGAAAAGTATTTTGAGTGGAAAATAATGGAAATAGAAAAAAAAACAGTAAATTTGCGGAAATTGTAATTTTAATCGGAATAAACAACAGAGAAAAAGTAGCTGGGACGAAAATAAAGTGTAGTTTTAAAAAAAACTGTGTTGGGAGAGTAAAAAATGTGTAAAATAATGGAACTGGTAATAAAAATCAATAGAGGCTTGAAAATCGATAAAAATGATAATTCGAATATGCGAAAATGTGGAATTTGTTGAGTGCATATTGAAGGTGGTTGCGCGGGGTCTGAAAATTGGTAGTGACGAAGCTAAAACGAGTTGGAGTTGGTGTTGGACTGGGCGAATGAGGAAACGTGGGGAGAAGCGTTAAAAGGTATGAAAGAGTATCGAAAAGCATGAAAAGTTGAAAAGACGCCATTGCTGGTTTGAGAAAAGGAATGTTCGGCGAGGATATTTGGAAAGCGCGTCATAGTGTTTAGAAGGATTCTCGAGGATGAGGATGAAGCTTCGGAGACGGAGGATGGTCGAAAGTTGGGAGTTGCGGGGGGAGGTCGGGATTGGGGGCGAAAATAAATTGAAATTGGGGCATAATAAAAAGCGCGCATTCTGTCGGCGACAGTGGCCAGCATTGATGTTGAGGTGTGAAAGGGAAATAAGAATTGAAAAAAAAGGCGACAATATGCACGAATGGACCGGGTTGCTTTCGTTTTCAGGACACAAGGGGGCATTAACGACAAAAATTTCACAAAATTATCACTGTCGGCGCTGTCATCAATATGGAGGACGCCTAAAAGCAGATTTTTCGTTCACCGTACGTCGCCGTCGTCGCGGTCGTCGTCGCCGTCGTGTCTCGTCCAAAGAGGCGCTCTTTACACCCAACGCGGACTCACCTCGAAACTCTCTCGTCGTTCTCGGTCTCTCCGCACTATTTTACACACACACCACTCCCGAAACCGTATATCAATCGCTTCGAAAAATACCTTTTAACGATATTAACTAAGTAAGTTTATATCGCGTTATTTTACGTAAGTGATCTCTCAATCTCCGAAGAGCCAAGAATTTACTTTTTTTTCCTCCCAAACGCGTCGTAATTTTTGTCGGTTAAACACACGCATACACACACACCAATATAAAAAAATCACACACACATTTACACATGCACGCAAGAGGGAGCCCCGAAATATTATAATTCTCTCGCGCGCGCCTTACCTCGTTTATTCGTTCGAGAGGGCGTTGTGTAAGAGGCGCAGCAATATTTCTTCAAAATGGCTGCCCCGCTCTTTCTCTCTTCCTCTCTCTCTCTCTTTCTATATATCGAGCTGTGGCTGCGCCTGGCGTTCATAAAAGTTCAAATGCTCGCGCATCCAATGTTGCGCGCACGCGTCTCTCGACCAGTTTTCCCAGTTTCGCACATCGCTCTTAGCCACGCGGTATTTTTCTTCTATGCTTTTTTTTCCAACCTTTTTTTGCACAATTCTCGATTATTCGAATTTGATCGATAACTCTTCTACATTCAACGATTCCGTTTTAAAATTCATAGTTACGTAGAAATCGCCATAAATAACGCGCGGACTCATGACGAAACGAAACAAACATACATTCTAGTTTGCTCGCGTAGTAAAGAAATTTCATTCCCACCGAACGCCTCGTGCACCGATCGCAGAGGACGCGTCCGTACGCTTCAGTTATGGAAAGGGGGGAGGGAAATGACGCTGCTTCGAAAAGAGCGGGAAAGTATCGTCGTCTCTGCCCCCTTAGAAGGGAACAGTGCAGGGGGGGGGGCATTATAGCCCCCTCCACTTTCTTAGGAACAACAAAATATGCCGATTCTGTTCGTTCAGCTGCTCCAGGATTTTTTTCAACAGGACGAAATCCAACTTCAGAACTCGACGTTTTTTTACGATTGTATAGGAAAAGGTTTACATCAGGAAAGACAGGGTCATGTTAAAAAAATCCTCTGACAACAAACATAGTGACGTAATAATTCCATTTATTATCATTATTATTATGATTATTATTATTATTATAAATGCTCCATTGCCTCGTTACAAGATTCTTTGATTGAACATAACGTAAAATAAACTCAAAATCCGCACGTACACGATTATATCGGAAAAGTATCTTTTTCAACTGCTTCATAGCGGAAATAAGGAAATAATTTTCAACGAAACAACACAAAGAATCGTGCATTTATTGAATTTTAAACCATTTTTCAAACTATTATTAGAAACGTGGCGATTAAAAAAGACACTTTTCAGTTATAAATTCCCTTATAGGCCGGTCGGGGATTAACGAGACATAAATAATAAAATAATAAAATATATTATCTATGGTAATTATGGACGAATGTTTTTTTTTTTTTTTTTTTTTTCAATTTTTTTTTAATGGAATAACAGAAAGAAATCTTTTAATCTCGAGGCTCAGAAGTTTGACAATAAAGACGATAAAGTATCGAAATTAACATGCGAATATCGAAGAGTTACGTCAGTCAACGCGACATTTTTGTTTTTCTTTGTCTCATTGACATCCAACTTAAATATTTCTTGTCGAAAACAAAAAAAAAAAAACAAAGAAACAATAAAAAGAAACGAAAAAAACGAACGCATGCAAGAGAATAGGCACTTTGTATAATAAAAAAACGTGCAATCGAAGAAACACGTTTGTGCACCTCTTCAGAATCCGAATAACAGTTTAATATATAATATATATTTATATATATTATTTATATATATATATATAGAGTTAAGTTTAAGAAAAACGTTATACAAAAGCTTACAAAAATATGTTTTAAGCAGGTTTGTTTCGTACCTTGATTTTAATCTCGAAATATTACTTTGCGCTAGTGTTTAATGGTTGTTGTTTTTATATTTTTCTTTCCTGTTTAGTTAATGAGATATTTGTGAACGAGTATAACGAAAAAATGGATAAAAACGAGTCGGAAATTCGTCGGAATCGTTCGCGAGAACGAAGGAATGATTCGACGAGCTCGAGGAGGAAATATTTACACGGAATTAGACAAAAATAGGATGATGGCATGAAACTCGACTGGCTTTTTTCCCTTTTTTTTCTCCCCGCAATATCAACCGCTTTTTCAACTCAATTTACCATTTTTTTTCCTCCCAACGAAACTAACATTCGCAATACGCTCTGTGCTATCCTCGATGAAGATGACAACTTTGTTCCTCCGCGAGCTCCCTCACGTCCATTCGCAAAATGTAAACGATCGACACAGCCGCGAAAATCGTCAGGAGGATCGACAACAGCAGCAAATTCTTTATCATCACGAAATCCTTGTGCAATTTGCTCTGATTCTCCTCCAGTCTACTCATTTTTGTGAAAACTGTGTCCAACGATCTCTCACTTGAGGTCACGTTCGATGAAAGGATTGACGTCGGTTCCGTCATCCCGTCGCGACACCAGATTCGATGGAGCTCGGCGTTTTGACCTCCGCTCTGAAATTTCAAAATAATTGCAGTTTTCACATTTTTAGCATTTCTGATTAACTTTTCATTAAAAATATCCATTCTTTTGATTCAAAATGTTGATTTTTTTCGTGGTTTTGGCGGATCAGTACCTTCCAAAATTCTGCCAATTCCTCGGTCGTCATTAGAGGATCTTTCAACGGGACGCACATGACCAAAAATTTGTTTTGCAACAATGTACGTAAATTGTAACCCGCTTGGAGAGTAACTGTTACGTTGGTAGATTGACCGGGCGAGAGAGTTCCGGTGCTTCGTCGTACTCGGAATTTTTCAGGAGCTGTTGTTTTTATCTGTAATTAATTTTATTTACAATTTTAATCATAAAAATTATTAATTTAGTTGAATTATTTATGAATTTATTCAATTCTCAAGTATTTATTCAATTGAATTATTTATTTATTATTCATTATTAGCGATTTTATTCATTTGAGTAATTAAGTTTAATTATTTGATCAAATTCAATGGAGAAGATGAAAATATTTGAGTAAAAATCAATAAAAAATCATTTTTCGGATTACTTTGTACGATAAATGTTTGTCCGTTGTTAAATTCTTCAATGTTATTGTACCAACGATCTCGGTTCCAACTTTCACCATGGAAATTACATCCGGAGTTATCGATAATACTGAAAAAAAAGAGAGAAAACAAAACGATGGTTAATTCTTGTTGAATTTATGATTTTTCTTCAATTTTACTTACAATTGTCCTCGTTGCTTTGATCGCCGAAAGAACCAGGAGCATCTTCCGTCAAAGGGGAACCTTCGAAATGCACTTTTTTATTCTCCACTTGGCCATTAGCTGCCGGAATTCCGGATCTTGCTTCCGGGACGAAGGCAAAAACGTAATCGTTCGTACCGCCCCAACATTTTAAAGCGTCCGCAGGATCCACGAATTCCTTGAGACTCGCTTTATTAACGAATTTTATTTTTGGTATCGCCTTCGCAGGCAGCCACGATTTAATGATCTTAAAGGCAGCGTTCAAAACCCAAGGCATTTCTAATATTATAATGTAGTTCAAAAAGTTCGGATAATAATCCTTGAACAGGCCTATCAAATATTTCGTTAGTTCCATATCCATGTTCGATAATCCAGCATCCACCATATCGAAAAACAAGGATATTTGGTCACCGTTTCCTTCTCTGAAAATAAATCAATAAAAAATTATGACGATTGAAGAAAAAATCGAATTTTCGGACTTTTCGAAAATGAATAAATAAAAAATGACCACGATTGACAAAAAAATTCGAATTTTTGCACTTCGATTTCCTTACAATTTTCTGTGAATCACCAAACGATTTTAATGGAATAAAATTATGATAAAAAAAAATGATTTGAATAACATTACTAGCAAAAATCATATTCGACTTTTTATTAGCTCATGGGTGACGTTGCTGGCAAGTTAAATATGATAATCGTTGGTGTGATAATAAAAAGAGCTTCTGGAAAAAGCTGGTCACCTTGATGAATAAACCAATTGATTATGTTTATACTAACGATAGTTGATTCTCCGAGCAATGAGACAGCACAAATTTTTATTGAACAGAGATGAACATTTTTTTTTGACATTTCCAAAGATCAAAGGGAAACTCACCGCTGCAATCTTTCGAACCAATAAATAATGCATTTTTGAAGTTCCCCAAAATCCCTGGCTCCTTTAGTGTGAAGCTTCGATTTAATTATGAAGAGAGGTTTGCCGTCTTTGTCTTTTGCGTAACTGAAGAAAACTCCATCTTCCAAATATTCTCTCTTGACGTTGTCCTCTGTAATATCTGCGATAAAAATTAAAAAACTTAGACAAAGAGTTCTCGGGATTGATCGGAGCTAGAACGAAGACGAATAGACATTTTTTGCTTTTTTTTTTTTTAAGTTCAATTCATTCTCTTCGCTCACCATTTGCTCCAACTCTTTTTCTCCACTCGCAGCTCATCCAAAGCATGCTCAACGACTCTTGAACATTGTACTCGTTGTGCTCCAAAAACCTCTTCAACCAATCGTCCTGGTTTTTTATTCTCGCTATGTCCAGCGGATGAAAACCTGAGCAAAATTTTGTCTACTTTTCAATTTCCATCTACAGACATTTTTCAGTTCCGATAATTATTCTTTTACGATTTTATAATAAGTTTAAAAAATGATAATTTTATGATGTTGAAGTTTGCACCTTCCAAATGCATCAAAATTCCTTAACTTTGGAATATTCAGAATTTGTTTACAGATAATTAGCAACTTTTCGAAGTCTTAAAAACAAAATCTATAATTAAAAATTTAATGGCATTGAAAATTTGGAAAAAAACGTTTAGAAATTAAATATTTCTTTTTGCAATCCAACGATGCGTACTTTAATATCGAATAATATTTTGCTATTAAAATTTACAAAAGAAAAATCATGGAATATTAATTGTAAATCAATTAAATTTTGAATTTTTATTGCAATTTTTTATTATTATTTATTTAGTAATAACAGATTGGTTTTTCGATATGAAGCTCCTTGACAATATAATTTACATTGTTAAATTCGTGTTATACAAAAAAAAAAAAAAGTTTTCTGCCCAATTGTAAATCGATTATATTTCTGTAAGAATCAAAAGATCGAAAATATTCGAATTTTGTAATATTGAAATTGTTAAATACAACTAAATGAAGAATTTTGTAATTTGACTGGAAAAAAAAAAAATTCGCAGATTAGAAAATACTTAATGAATTATACTTGAACTTTTTTATAAATTAGTATAAATTTTATCGTGAAGAAAAATTGGACACAATGAAATGACATTGGTGGGAAACGAATTCGCGTACGATAATGACGATGAATATTTATTTCGCCGAGATTGAAAATAAAAATAAAAATAAAGATTTTTTCTGTATCACAATGTAATTCGAATAAGACAAATTGAATTGTAATTGGAAGTGAATGATGAAGGTGATCGAGATTTAAATAATGTAACGTGAGAAAGACGAGGAATTGACGGACAGGAGTTTTGAAGGACAATTGATCGTTTGAATATTCAATGATCATGCATGAGAGACCTTTGAACTCGGACAAATGAAAGGATGAGAATCTGCGAAGAGAATCTGCGATAAAACGGTAGTAAAAAAAAAGTTGATCCAGAAATATTAATGATTTTTGTGACTGTAAAACTGACAGATATTAAAGGTTATAAAAAAATAGGGAGAAGATAAAATAATGAACTCACGCTCATCGGAGATATTCTCGTCTTCGAATTTCTTGAAAAATTTTTCTCTCAATTCGGCAATCTGTTGTTGAACATCCATGTTTAGTTTCATTCGGTTTATCCCGGTCAGATGACACTTTGCCCGGCACTGAACGACTGAAATTCGACAGAACCGTTTCTTCGATAACAGGAAAGAAAAAAAAACGCCGATAATTATATATTGTATATGTATATATTTATTATCGGCGTTTGCGTTGTCGCGGTTGAGTTTTGCAAAACGGTAGAGGGGGGAAGCGCGAGGTACGAAACACACACCGGTATCATTTTTATGAGAAATTTGCAACGATCTGTCATACCGACCGAGTTCCTATGAATGCGAAAAACCTCCGCGAAAAAATCTCCGTTCATTTATGTCAAATGACCGGTAATTTTCCGTTGACAATAGGTGTTCAAACATAACCACATTGGTCACGTATATATACTTTAGTGCGAAAAACTGCCGCTCGAAGAAGACTAGAGTGACATCGGAGATAATCGAGATCACCGCACTGTTTGAAATTTTGATTAGAGAACAGATGGAATTTTGACATACTCCTGTGCAGATTATGTGTGGATGATTTGAAAAAGTTTTAAAATATTTATTGTCGCCCAGAGAGGAGTCGACGAAGTGTAGTGTAGCAGCTCAGGTAAGATTTCTTATTTATTCTATAACCATTTTTATTCTTGAGATTTCATACCGATTCGTTATAGAAAACTGAAAAATACTTTCGAAAAATCCTTGAACTTGTGATCAAGTTTTAGCCGCTTATTCTTTTGCTTGCAAATATTGGTGAAGAAATATGGAATGTGACTGCCATCAAAATTTGTACTTTCATTATTTAGCCATTGTCTTATTTGTTGCGAACTAAAATCAATTTTTCGTTTTCCTGGAACTGGTGATTCCGGAATTTGTTTAACTTCCATTTTTTTTAGAGCTCACGGAAAAGAGAATCATGAATTACTAAAATCTACGAATAAAAAGTCATTAGAATATTTCGTTCAACATACTTTTGGTTAATATTCGTGAAATTTGTGATTTTCCATCCTCAAAATATCAATTTTTTTTTGTTGTTGTTGTATATGTTCGATTCGTCCGGATACTTATATTCATTTCGTGTTTTTATATTGTCGATCCGATCGATAGACAAATTTATTATTCCCTATTCAGAGAACACTGAAAAACTTGTCCTTCTAAGATTCGCCGGTTCAAAGTCATTTCGAGGTGATTTCTGTTTACTGTATTTTCGTATTAAACGTTGTTATCGAATATCGTCGACCCTTCGTTTGAATTTTAACTGGTTATTTCGTTTTAAATTTTGCTGATTGATGGCTGCCGCCAACAATTTCGTTATTATTATTATTTTTTTTTTTTGCTCCGTGTGAAAATTAATTTCCTGGTTTCGTAGAACTGTAAGTTTTTGAATTTCGAAATAACTTTCAATTCGTTTAGGAGCTCGGAAAAACTCAAACAATTATTAGAAAGTCATTGAAAAACTACTTTTTAAACTATTTTGTTGTCTTCGTAAATGAATTTTTGTTTCAAAGAATTTCATATTTTCGTCAATATCGTTTTCTAAATTCCGTATAATATTCATCGAGATATTACAACCCTTGATTATGAAAACATTGACAGAAACTGGTTATTGTGGGCTTCGAAACTAGAAGGTCGCGTCAAGGTGGTTGTTGTTTACTATTTTGATTCCGCATTGTTTCCATGCAGACGCGGAATAATGCCGAATTGTTTTTACAAAATGTTCGAACCTTTGCTCGAACTTTCGAAGAATGTTTTTTTTTTTTTTTTCTAAATGAATAAATAATGTAATATGAACTTTTTGTTAATATAAACATTAAATAATGAGTTATCCGTCAAAGTAAAATCATTTTTTCGCCAATTCTTTCAAAAATCTCCAATCCCTGGTAAAAATGAACTCGAATATCGCGTTCTAGGGCGTTGGAGAATCGTTCGATAAAATTTAGCTGCGGAAAGGACTGAAAAGAGGAAAAAGATGGAAAATACGAACAGCAGCGGCAGCAGCGAGATGGACATCCACGAGCGATTGATGAGTTTGGAAACGGTAGGTTTAGTTGCGCTGGAGCTTCTGGGTCACGAAACAGGCAAAAAATCGATTCTAATTCGTCAGCTGTTGCGAATATTGCACATGAAGTTATGGGACGGTAAATTGGAGCTGAAGGTTCTCGAGACATTGCGAATGATTCATTGCGACGAGTACCAAACATCGGTGAAGTCAGGAAGTCGATTTTCTTATTCGAAAAAAGGCACTGGACATAAAATGAATTTTCATTCTGTGTTTGACCAGGTTGTCGAGGGTTTTACGGACTCCGTAGAGTTCCGTCTTCTGTACGACATCGTAGCGTTGCAGTTGGCGCTGAGCTGCTGCGAGGAAAAAACTCGTTTTCTATTTTTTACTGATTTTTTCCAGTCGCAGAAGAATTTGCACACGAACCCCGAAAGCCTGCGTCTCTGCCTCAAAATGTTCGAGAGCATCGCAGATTCCTTCAGTTTACACTCTCGAGTGGAAGCGGACAAGCCACGAATCGAATTTGAGCAATCGCCTGATTGCGTCATCAAGGTCATGGAGTTTTGGATGAAGCAGGAAGAGCTGAAAGAAGTGGAAACCGTGACGAGGCTCCTGCCGAAACTCGTTTTACTATTCGGAGCTAAAAATATTGTGACGCCGCTGTGGAAGAAATTATTGGAGGAGGAAAATGATCTCAACAAAGTTTTGGACGTTTTGTGCCTCTTCGCAGACGTTTGCTTTCCAACGGAGAGTAATTTGATGACAAAAATTCGATACGAATACTGCGTTTCATCAGATTTTTGGTCGACTTTGCTCCGAGGCCTTGATTCCAACATCTGCGAGGAACGCGCCAAAGCTTTTTATCTGTTTAAGAGAGTATTGGATTTTGTGGAAACGCACGAATCGCAGATAATGAATGATCCGGAAATTTCGAACGCGCAAATGGTGCCTTTCTTGAGAAACGATGCTGAGGGCAACGAGAACTCGAGGAATTTGATGAAAAAATACTTTTTAGCGTTACTGCAATCGTCGGAAGAAAAGAAGAAGCATCTCGCGATGCTCAGGACTCTCCCGGACCTCGTCAAGGCTTATTCGTCGCAAAATACCGAGGGTTATTACTTCCACAAAAAGTGGTTGCAGTGCGTATTCAAAAGAGTCCTCAGGCACGAACACATCGCGGTCAAAAAGTTTGGACTGCGAGAAATCCTGGCCGCCGACCTCGACATTTACGACGAGAGTTTCATCGAATTCTTGGCTTATTCCTTGAACAACACTCTTCTCTTCGATTTCGATTATTCCGAGGAAGTGAACCCAGAGATCGTGGAACAACTGGTGAAATTTTTCACCAGATCCGAACGAGCTCATAAGCCTCTGATCAAAATGTTCATCCGAGTGATTTCCAGATTATCCTGGTGCGAGTTATCGATTTACTGGATCCTGCAGGCTCTCAATATCGCAGCGTCGGAAATTCCGATAATTTGTAATGTTTGGTCGCCGGAGGAGTTGAAATGCGTGAAAAATCTGATCACCTTTAATTTCACCAGGCATCGTCCGCTCGTACAAGAGTCTCGAGACGCCTTGAGAAAAATCTTTTGCAAATACATTCCCACGGACAATTTTTGGCCTCAAGTCCAACTAGTCACGAGCACGATTGCTTTAATCGCCAGATTCGATTGGCTCGAGGGTTCCGAGAACCACATTAAAAAAATCATAAAACCCGAGGACGCGCAGACGTACGTTTGCGAGCAGTGCGCGAGCCTGTGGTCCGGACAAACTTCAGAAACATTTGCAAACACAATAATCGTCCTGATTCGTTCGAATTTGATATTCAGCGAGAAAGACTGTCGCGCCCAGAGCACTCTTCACGATTTATTCCAAAAACTGAGCAATCGCTACCGCAGATTTTTCACAATCACTAAAATTCTCGTGAGACTCCTCGACCTCGCGACAAACGTTATAAACGCTACACAATTTGAAAGTCCATATACAACGAAAATCAAACAATTCTTGGCCCCGCACATCCAGGAACTGATCCACATGATGGAAAGTTGTGCGACTGAGGTTTGTGCTCCGATCAAAGAGTACACGACAACAGCGACAGCTTTGATTAAATACAACCTTCGTGAAAACATCGAAAATTTTACGTACTTTTACGACTGCTGTCTTGACGTTCTGAGCTTCCCGAACAAATTGACTAAAGATCATTTCATGTACGCCTTGAATTGCATCAATTTTTACAACAAACATCACCTTTTACTGAGAAACACTCGTCCTGCTTTTGACGATAGCAAATTAAACATTAAATGCATCGTCAAGTATTTGAAAGAAGAGATAATCGAAGACGGTTATCAAAATGACGAGAATAAAATCGACGATTTCCATGGAAAGAGCGAAATAATGGAATGCTGTGAAAACATCGCCACGCTCATCTGCGATCATCTCAAATTTCAACGTTTCGATAACCAGCAAGAAACTAATTCCTGCTTCAACGAACTCGAGTTTCTGGTTGGAATAGAACCCGAAGTTACGATCGGTGTCGTTGCACAAACCTTTCGGGAGCTGGTCGATCCGGCGAATCAATACGAAGCACTCAGTGACGAAAATATGAAAATTTTCAGGTCCATTGTTCAGCTGTCCTTTGATTTGATGTTTTCGATTGATTTTTCGGACAAAGGACGTGCGGCGATTTATGGTCTTGCTAAATTGATCATAAGTTCACATTTCTTGAAGCTCGAAGGGGCCGAAGAGATTGCTGTCGAGTGGGTGAATAAATTAATGGAAAACGAAGATAAAACACCAACGTTCAAATTGATTTTCATTAGTAAGGAATGGAAAGAACGCGAAGCTAATCTTTTTATTCATCCTTTCATAAATTGCCTTCTTCACGGAGTCTCTTTGCAACCTGATCAAAAAATAATCCGCGCTGTTGATGTTTGCTACGGTTTTCTTCAAGAGATCGAATATCGAAGAGACAAGGTGATCCCAGCACACGCGATAGTTTCGTTGATGACCTTGTTGGAGAGGAAAAAATCGTTGGAATCGATATTTCGAAACAATATCGTCCAAGAGCTTTTAGGAATTTGGAGAAAATATCAAACCAGAGAATATTTTCATGACTCTCAAGTGCACAGAATCAAACAAAGAATAATGCAGGCTCTGTTGGTGATTGAATCTTTCATGACTGACGTGAGTTCGAATAATTTTTATATTTATTTACCCCAGTTGTTTGGGCTCTGCTCAAAATGAAATGAAAATTCGAAATTTTTCATGAAATTTATTATGCAGAAAGAGGCAAAAGATCTCTACACGGAAATGTGCAATTTTTTGATCGCCGAGAAAAATGAACCGAGCGTACAATTGATGCAGGAGTGGCTGATCGTCAGAATTTACGCAAACACCTTGATGGACGAATCGATATGGAATCTTATTGAAAGGGTCCGTGAAAAAAAAGTTCATGAGAAAAAAAATTCTTTGAACCAACAAAATTCATTTTGTTGGACGAAAATATGGTCGATTCAAAAATTTGTTCAATCAAAGAATGTAGATTCGCGATTCAACGAAAAAAAAACACAGTTAAATTGACCATTTTTGGGTCCGACAAAATGAATTTCGTGGAATCAACGAAATTGTTCTCTCAGTGCGAAAATAATGTTCCAAAAATCTCATTTTTTTTAATTACACATTTTCTTCTGTTAGCAGGCAATGGGAAATAATCCAGTAAGTATCATTGCCGTGGCCACCATCCTTTTCCATGTTTCAAAATTGCTCGAGAGTGAGACTAAGATCAAGTTTATATGCAAAGCGATATCGCAACTGTTGCCAATTTGTATGAGTCCACAAAACGCTCTTCGTCTTTGCAGTCAGGTTGGTAAATAAAGCAGCGAAAGTTCAATGTTTCTGTTTTATTTTCTGCTCGACTTAATAATCGTCCAGATTCATGAATTCCAGGTGATTCTCGTAAAATTGCATG
>JACEOJ010000165.1:54407-172282 GCA_013761285.1 Campoletis sonorensis
TGGGAAGAAGATTTTTATATGATGATTAAAACGGATTTCGTTTTTTTTTTTTTAGAGAAATAATGATGTCGAAACAATTATCTAATTTCGTTGATGAAATTTACTAGCGTTCGAGGATTATGACATTTTTTGATTTTAACGAGTAACCTAGTCTTTTGGTTGGAAAAAATAATCGGATATTCCATTGTCTCGTTCTGGTGGGACACAATGCTTCATTTTCCATGGCTCATTATTTCAGGCAAACGCTACAAAAACCTATAATTTCTTTGTAAACAATAAAGTGCCATTTTTTTAAGTTTTTTTTTTTTTAATATTTATTTATATAATTATGTGCACCCTGGCCCAATTCTTTTTGTGTTCAACATTTCATAGTCGGTTGAACGTATTATAAATTTATTTATTTACTTATTCAACAGATTTTATTTTGATAAAAATAATCAATTCCTTGTCCCAGAACACTTGATTAAAAAAGTAAAAAAAATTCAATATCAAACTTTTGTTTTTATGGAGAAAAAAACATCAAAAAAACACCTGTTTTTTTTTTTTTTAATGATAACCAGAAATGACCCTTCAATAATCGACAAGGTGAAATGGCCTGGAATGCCTCATACGATTACATGGCGATTATTCGTGGCTGCACTTACATAATTCGATAGTGAAATGTAACGAGGGTTACGGTCTGGTTGTACGTGCTGTACTTTATATATATTTATATATATGTGTCGAAAAGCGAACAGGTGTAGAAACTGTTTGCAAAGGGCGATATATATTTATATTATATTTATATTTAATATCTAAATATATGAATATATAATTAATATAAATATTTAATATATTAATATATAAATATATAATTTATATAAATATTTAATATATTAATATATAAATATATAATTTATATAAATATTTGATATATTAATATATAAATATCTATATTTATATCAGATATTTGTGTATTATACAAAAGTTTAAAAAAATATGTATATTTACGAACGATCGTCTTCATTGAATTGCCCGATCGTCCTCGCATTATTACCGGAAGAAAGAGCAATAACGTGATTCGATTTTTGCTCCATTTTTTTTCCTTTCATTTTCTTTTCTCTTTCTCTCTCTCTCTCTCTGTCTGGCTTTCCTGAACGTCTCGAAAGAGCTGATAGGAGAATGATACAGGTTACGAAGATTCGCCAGAATTGATAACGAAACGAATCGAGCAATAATGCGTCGTCCATCAAGGACAAATTTTACGATCATTTTTATTTCGATTGAGACACACGTTGACGAGATAAAGCGAGAGAATTAAGAAGAAAAAAATAATAATAATAAAAAAAAGATCGACGTAGATAAATCGGAGTCGCATTTCGGTGAATAATTTAGATTAAAAAAAAAAAAATTTCGTCCTTTTAATGAATTTTTTTTCCTCAAGTGAATAATAAAGATTTCGTAAAGTTATCATGATTGTTTTTTTTTTTTTTTTTTTTTTTTTTTTAATTTTTTTTTCGTATTTTATCTACTTCGTTTGCACGCTGCGTCATTGACCCATTTACCGGTTGCACTTGAGCCAAAAACGCGCCTTCGTACATATATGCAGTGAGGAGACACTAAATCCGTGCTATATATCACTGGATGCACCAAAAAGAATGAGAGGCAAAGAGAGAGAGAGAGAAAGAAGAAGTCGACGATGTTTATATATTCGTGGCATCAGCTACGGGTCTGTTGGACGAAAACCACTGAGAGATATAAACACAGTGATCGATGAGCCACATTTGCATCATCAATAAACCAAACTAACCCGAGGAAAACGTGTTGATAACGAATTCAATAAATTTACATTCTCCAGTAATGGAACATCGAATAAAAACAATTTTATTTGTATATTATCTTCGTTGACGATTAATTTGTGTTACAATTCTCATGAGAAATTGTATTTAAAATAAATAATAAAAATCAAAGACGAAAAAAAAAAAATGCAGTATTTATTACGATTTTTTATTGAATTTTGTAATCGAATAAAGTTTTCGAGACGCTCGATATGAGAATTAAATAAAAAAAGAAGAATAATGCGTACATCGCAATGTAAAAATAATTTGAAAAATCATCAATAAAGAAAGTACGTGAAATTTCAAAAAGAAAAGTCTTTGGTCATTTTTGTCTCCGATGCACCGTTGATGAGATATTAACGAATTAAGTGACGGCCAACCGGCTGCGTCGTTGCGAAGAAAAAAGTGGAGGGGATGGGCGGAGCGAGAGAGTCTAGCAGCTGCGGCGAGTCACAGGCGCGCTTCTCCCACTCCGCGCTCCTTGTCACATTCTCCCTGATTGATGTTGACTAAATGGTGAATATTTCATAAATGGTTAATCGGAGAAAAAAATGCCCAAAGACTTTTCTCTTCAGAATTGATCGATCTATAAAACCTGTGAATTTGAAGCTCGATATCCTGGGCGTTCTTTATAAAAGTCATGTTATAAACATCAGCGGCTGTGATTGGGTGGCATAAATGTCTATATAAATAGTAAATGCGTGTAGTTTGGTATGCAATGGGTACGTAGATATATAATAAATGTGTTGCACTATATAAAGGTGGAGGCGAACTAGGTACAGTGTTATAGCTCGATATCCCTAGAGCGCTTGCGCGTCTCGTGAGACGTTTCTCATTGACCCAGTTACCCGGTACACTTGACCGCACTCTCCGCTCCCGTACCCCACGCTCCACAACCCCTCCGCCCTCCTTCCTCACTCCTTTTCCTCTATCTTCCTCCCCTTCTCCCCGACTGTTACACCCTTTCCCTCGCCTCTCGCGCCCTCTCTCCCTGCAACGATGCCGCTGCAACGCGTTGCATACCTACCAACTACGCTTCCAACGTGGTGCGCTTACACCAACGCCTCTCAGCCGGCGCAAAACTACTTGGGCCACACGCGGACTCTTACTCGCTAAATCTATATATATATACATAAATGTCCCTCTTTATGTCATCGTCGCCTCGCGACTTTTACGATCAACAGACGAGCCAAACAATGAGGTTAGCACGAACTTTTCGTCGTGTTTTCAGAAATAAATCCTTTTTTCAAATTGATTTTGATCGTTGTTTTTATTTTTTTATTAATTTGAGTAATTAGGATTTTTTTTTTCATTGACTTTCGGGGCTGGAATCGATTAAATTTTTTTGCTAATTATTTTTTTTATCGGATTGTTTCGGAGAATGGAAAATAAAAATGAATAAATTGTGATGCAGTTTTTATCCCTTGCGAATAGTTACAAAAGCGAGAGCTGCATTGCAAAATACAGTGATTTTTTTTTATTTTTATCTTTGTCTGTCTCCTCCTCCTCCTCCTGCAATCTCTATAAGGTACAGAAGGTTTTTTTTTTTTTATCACTTCGTTTTTATTGCTGCCTTTCGCCCGAGTGAATTTTCGATGATCGTTCCGTTACGCTGGATTATTGCCCGATTCAGGGAATTTATATTTTACGCGCATCTCCGGTACTCGAAGTTGAAGTTTTTTTTCTCTTTTTTTTTCGTTCTTTTTTTTTTTTTTTTTCGCTACCCTTGAGACTCGCGAGGCGAGCAATGGGAACGAATGCTTTTAAAAAATCACTGCTGCTCGGCATGCCACTTCGGACCGAGACATGACCTAATTTCTTTTTATTCTCCCTCCCTTTCTCCTCCTCCCTCCCCCCCTCTCTCTCTCTCTCTCTCTCTTTCTCTCTCTTGCTGACTGTTGAGTGAGAGTGAAAAAAGAGGAAGAATAAATTATCAATCTTTCTTTCTTTCTTTCTCAACGTTTCGCTATAAAAATTTCTGTCCTTTTTCTTCTCATTTCTATCCTTTTTCTTTCTTCTTATTCGTTTTTTTTATTCTTCTTGTTACGTCTCCACGTATTTCTCGAGTGCAAGTGCAAGTACGCAATCAAGTCTCTCTCGCTCGTTGGTTGCCGGAGAATTTAAAGATTCCGCTTAACATAGAGGTTTACGCCGCCAAGTTCGCGGTGGGGAATCGTACGCGGTTACTAGACTGCAGTTCCGGCGGCCCCGTCACCATACTCCACGTGCATATTTTAATACAAACGTCTACACTTTATTATATTCCCTCTTTTATACATACTTTTGTATAAATTTCCCATTAGTCCGCTATGTGTAACGAGAGCCTGTTATTATTCTTGAAAATTTCATCTCATCGAATCGTTCGAGCCATTTTTTTTTAACACGAAAAAAAGATAAAGTTATTCTGTTGTCCGGGGAAAATGCATTTGCGGCGAGAGCCTGCTTTTTAAGGCCTAAAAACAGCGTTTTTGCAGGAATTTTTTTGGGACAGAAAAAAATAAGCGAGTCCAGCGAAATTTTCAGATCATTTTGTTGCATATTTGAACGTTGGAACAAAAAATTTTGAGAGAAAAATATTCAAAGGCAGTTGAATTTCATAGGAATTTGTGCCACACCGTGGAATTGCATCAAAAAGTTTTTGAATTTTTATAGATTAATCTTCTGGATGAACTGAGAAGAAATCGAAAATTTGTGAAATTCAAACATTTTCATGGGTTTGAAAAAAAAAGTTTCTTTTGCAACAACGAAAAAATCATCTCAACTCGATAAAAAACGTTGGTAAGAATTTTTTTTCGTCAATACAAAAAAAATACTTATCTCAGATTTTCATAAATCTTTGTTTCGAGATAAAGAATTGGCAGGAGCGAATATTGCAGAAAAACATTGTTGCCATTATTTTCTCTTCAATTGTTTAAAGTTTCAGTGAAATGTTTGGTGGTTATTTGAAAGAACAAAAAACTGTCCATTTGCATGAAAAATATTCATTGTCAGCAAAAGTAAGAAAAAAAAGGGGACAATTGCTTTTGACCCCTGGAAAGCTACAAAAGAGAAAAATTTTGCGGATTCGCAATCTATACAGTTATACAAAGGAGCCGGAAATGAGAATGACGGAGGAAGAGAGAGAGAGAGAGAGAGAGAAAGAATAAACTCTTTCTGTCAATCGCGATCGTCTGGTCGTCGCCAACAATGTCCCTCAGCGACGAACTGACGAGTGAAAAGAATTCGAGTCGAGTGACTCACTCAGAGACTCGACACTGAGGACACACTACGAGATTTCTCTAACTTTGTCGCTTGCACTCTCTTTGATGAAGTTCTTCAACGTAAGACTGTAAATAAAGGATTTTAAGGAAAAAAAAGCCAAACAGGATCAATTTTCCTCGATTTAAATCCCATGCAAATGAAATTCATTAGATGCACAAATTTGCATTTCTTAATCAGTCGAAATGATCGAATTGATCGATCAACATTACAATCAAATCGAATCTAAAAAAAATTGACATTCGATTATATTCGATTTTGAGGAAAAAAATGTATGAATTAAATTTTGTTTCTGGGGTGAACAAGAATCGAAAATTTTTATTCAATTGATGGATCAGGTCGATGATTAAAATTTTTTTTTTTTCCAGTGACCTAAAAAATCCACAATTGCACTGTCGAAAACTGTTCAAAAGACAATCATTGTTTTTAAATAATGAAAACAGTGAAACGTGATTGATAATGCCTTCAAAGTGCAGAGTAACTTTGATAAAAATGTGGGCCAATTTGTAACGAGAAAAAAGGAGCCTCGTGTTAAAATTATAATCAAAACTGTCAAAGAAAACAAAACTTTTTCACACGTGTACGAAAAATTGTGTGCTGGTCACTATTTTCCAAGTTTTATCGTTAATTTTTTTGTTAAAGATTCGGAAACTCGTTTGTTGCAAAAATACTGGAGGAAAGCAAAAAAAAAGGGGTTCGTCAATAATGAAATCTACGCACGAAGAACGCATCACATTGTGAGTGAGACAAAAATGCAATTACCTCGTGGCATGTTCGCGATTAGATAACGATCTCAGCAGTAATCGGTGAGATTTATCATCGAGGTCCTTGTTCGTTCTGTTTATTTTTTTTCCTCGCGTTTCTTTTTCTTTTATTATTTTATTATTATTTTATTATTTCATATTATTATATTTATCGATATTGCTGAAGTCAGTAGCTCGGATGCTCGAGACGTCTATCTTTATCATCGATTTTCCGTGCGAGATACCACGCGATCAATTAATCCCAGCTGATTGCATAAATAACACG
The DNA here is from genome assembly GCA_013761285.1 of Campoletis sonorensis. Lineage (NCBI taxonomy): Eukaryota > Metazoa > Arthropoda > Insecta > Hymenoptera > Ichneumonidae > Campoletis > Campoletis sonorensis. Next base: position 60,512 of record JACEOJ010000165.1, read on the forward strand.
AGGAATTTGCTCTCGGTAAATATTCGTGGTGTTTAATCAAACAGTAGTTCGTAACCCACATCAAAAAAACGGATATTAAATCTCGAGAATTAAAATCTTACTTTCGCAAACTTCATAAATAAATGTATGTATTGGATTAGTTTGAATAATTGAACGAAAGCCAAAAAAAAAAAAAAACCAAAATAAAAAGGTCAAAAAATTGATTTATTTTATTGACTTTTCGTTCGAATTTTCAAATTACATTTTTCCTCAATTACAAATAAATAAGAATTCATTCACCACGAATATATTTCAATACACCAAAAAAACCCAACGTACAAAAATATATTTTTCACATAAAATTTCAAATAAAACATTTTTTTTCTCAACACCGAATGAAATTCAAATTTATTTATTTATAAAATAGTCTCATCATTTCATTCACCTAACAATTTATCAGCATTTTAATGCCACAATCAAAAAAAAGGAGGTTGCAATTATTAAAATCGGGCAAAATCGAATCTGAATCTGATTCTTTCTCTCTCTCTCTCTCTCGCTCTCTCTTTCTCTCTCTCTTTCGTTCTCTGTCGGCCCGGTGCGCTGCAAGTAGAGTGCAGTCCGTGTATATTGCACCAGCGCGCCTCCGACTCTGCCTTTGCAGCCTTGAGCCTATTCCACGCACGAAAGACCCCGGCGCACGCCTCGCTGCACGCTGCACCGCGACGTTGGTGCACAAACACAGATACACATGTGTTACGTGTGAGTATAATAAAAAAAAAAAAAAAAAAAAAAAAACGATGTATGTATTCATATTTAAATATGACATATACGTATACACAAATTTGCACATATTCTCCACTTTGACTTAAATATATGTATATACAGTTGGGAGAGTCTCTTGGGTGAGAAACCCAGAGCTCCTGGACGTAAAATACATCGCGTTCCGTTCAGGGAACTGAAAAAAAAAAAAAAAAAAAAAAAAAAAAAATTCAAACAACGAAGTCGACGACAAAACATTTCGTCGCACTCTCGCGATAAATCACACGGTTATTTATCACCGTCTTATTTTTCTATTGAGTTTCAAAGAAACTAAGTTGGAGCTTAAGGGACTCGACGATAAATCGATCGCTATGATTTTTCATGATTTTTTGAGTTAAAGAGCTTTTCTTTGGTTTTGAAACGATGGAAAATATGTTTTTTTTTTTTTTTTTTTTTCAAGTAAATAAAGATTTTTGTTTAATTTATGATTTTTATTCCAATTTTCAAACATTTTTAATGTTTGCATTGAAATAACACTCATTCCGAGTGTTCTTTGAACTGTATTTTATTTATTTTGTTGGAAAAACAACTCTTTCGACTCTTCGTTGACATACTTACGTTTCGACGGGTTTATACACTGGGTCAATTTGACCCGAAGTTTCGGCAAACAGCCCTCTGATCGGTTTTTGTTGAAATGTTTTGAAAAATGATTGAAAACTTTGACTTTTGCGAAAGTTATAATTTTATTGAATAAATCATAATTTTATCGCAATAATTGATCCCGAATAATAATTTCGGGTCAAAATGACCCACTGGGTCAACGAAGCGTCAAAATAATGTAAAGAGTCCTAAATGACGCTTCGTTTCGTCGTTCGACTAATCAATTAATTTCTCGCAGCATATAAAAGCCTAAAAAAAAAGTGCAAAACGTCAGACGGGTCAGTCAGCGAAAAAATTCTCTCCTCACGAAAAAAATTGTAAAAAAAAAAAAAAAAATTGTAACTAAACCGTGCCAAAGAGAAGAATATTATGTTTGGGTACTCGGAGAGCTCTTTGTAAACTTATCTAATCGATACGATCGATGTAATACGCACGTGACTTCCTTCATTATTCGTAACCTCACGATGTCCGCGTATTGTCGACAACCAAAAGAATGTGGCCCTCGTTATTTTATCTCTATAATTTTAGTGAGTTACGCCTTTTTGTTTGTCACTTTGAAACATGATTGTATTCATATACACTGAATATGTGTACTTTGATATACACGTGGACGAAATGTACTGGCATTCGAGCAGCGAGCCCATGACTCGTTGAATCTCGATAGAACCCACCCTACTTTTATAAATTCTTTAACTAAAATACCGCAGCTTATTCTACAAGAGCTTTCGAACCTGTGCGAAGAGGCGAAACGTCAAAATTTATTATTCAGGAGAATTGTTCTCTGTATAAATACAAACGAATTTTTATCGACGTATCGATCATTTTTGTTGGACTGTATCGTTAATTAAATAATTATTTACGTATTACGATCAATCTTTGTTTATTTATGTTGCTCGATATAGGTTTTATTATTTTTTCCAAAGAATTACCTTTTTTTTTCAATTCTTCACAATTATTTTCAATTAAGTTGTATGTTTCGATGAAATAATTCATTTACAACAGTAATTATTCGAAAAGTTTTGCAAAATGTAGTCGAAAAACTGATAAATTAATTTAAAAAAACTCACAAATGCGAATAAATTGGCGTAAAAATTAAGAATTCTTCGATAAAAATTTAGGCGGGAAAATTGATTGTAAATAAAAAACAAATTCGATAAAAATAAACAAAGAAATCACTTGAACGTCGAGTCCATAAAAAAAGTCCCAAGAAGATTCCATGCCAAGGATTAAAAGAGAAAAACCTTTGTTTCCCAAACGAAAATGACGATCCATTGGAACAATAATAATCTACGAATGCATGTGTTTATTCGGGCTTTTAATATAAAGTCGAAGAGAACAAACAATTTCTCTGGGTCACAGAATAATCGACGATAAAATGTTGCAATATAAGTTGAGAACGAAAAAATGGTTTTATCAGTTGTCGTAAATGATACATTCGTCGGCGTGACAGCATTGAATGAAAAAGAAAAAGTAAAAAAAAAGAGCGAAAAAAAAATTGTAACGTATCGCGGAGGTACAAAAATACACGAGGCCCTCGGATATTTCGCAAAAATAATCGCGCTCCATAAATTTCTGTTTAATTCTATCCGTGAGAATCTCAGTCTCGCGTTTTCTTTCTTCGCCTTTGCATCTATAGTCATATACATTTTTTTTCATACACCTTTTTTTTTCCTTCTTTTTATATATACGTATATATTTATAATAAAAATGTGTGTGTGTATATAGCTATAAGTTTATAACGCCGAGGCATATACGAGCTGAGGAGCGTTCGCGTTAACGTTAGTCGATGTAAAAGTGGAATCTAGGCCGATATAAATAGGCTGCAAGTCGAGGAGGGAGGGGCGAGGGGAGAGGGCGAGGGGAAAAAATAACAGGTTGCCTTTGGCGTCTTTCCTCCGTGGCCGAGGAAAACGGGTGTGTAAATACACGAAAATATGCGTGGGTGTTTTTTCGGGACATCCGTGCTAAATGTTCGGCAAAAAAACTGCATTATTGGTTTGCATAATGTTATATTTATATTTTTTTTTAGAAATTCATGAATATTTTGAAGAATCGATTAAAATTTGGTTGAAATGGACAAAAATGACGATTGGGGGATGTTTTTATTTCGAAACTGTCAAATTTTCGATGTTGACTTTTGTGAATATTATTTTGATTGTTTATTTGTTTGTGGCGGTCAATGAGAGGAGAGGGAAAAAAAAGGAGACAAAGAAACTGACGATTGAGTGGAGAATAATCGCTCCAGAAATTACGAAAGAGAGAGAGAGAGAGAAAAAATAATAATTGAAAGAAGAGAGAAGGAAAAAAAATGGCAGGAATGAAATAAAGGAAACAAAAATCAACAGTGTGATTCCCGTCTCCGAGAGAGAGAACGCTCACAGGACAACGAGGGGGAATAATGACCGAAGAAGAGAGAGAAGGAGAGAATAAGATGAAAGAAAAACGTATGAAAGTGACAGACAGTGGGATTTTTCGCAGGGCGAAAGACAAAGTGGTGGGTCACGCACCGTTGCCCTTATTCGCCTTTGTGTCGGCGCTCCTTGTAACTCGACGAACACACCGAACCACTAAATGTTCATTTAAGACAAAAAAACATTCGTTTTAAAAACCCCGAGCTACTTGTCATTTTTTCCAAGAATCCAAATTTCATTGATTCCCATTGTTACAACTCTAATTATTTCATCGAAAATTAAAAAAAAAAAAAAACCCGATAAAGAACCAAAATCCCAACAAAAAAAAATTAAAATCCCTGTTGATAATATTTTTACTCGAAATTCATGAATAAACATATTTTTCCATTTCATTTTCTCATTCATTGCATTTTTTATCGATAAACGTGAGAAGTCGAATTTTTTTTATTTTTTTTTTAGGTCACAAAATTAAAACTCCTGGGTCCAAGTGTTTCGAGACAAATCGTCATGGTCGGCTGGACCTTACGGCGTAATATATATTTTACACTTGAATGTAATGTTCCCACATTTACAAATAACAAATTCTACATTTATACACGTTTTTATGATTATTATTATTGTTGTTATTGTTATTATTATTTTTATACGTGTAGCGAAAAACTACAATGCAAAATAAATATTAAAAAAACGTTCAACGATGCAAAACCCTCATTTTACAGTACGGGCAACTGACCAAAGAAATCGTGTTCATGTGTTCACATAAGTAACAACTTTAATGCTCCAACGTTCTCACTGTCCCAATTCCAATTGCATTGTGTCACACGATTCCAATTTTTTTTTTCGTTCCGTTCTTTTTGTTGATATACGGAATTTTTTTATTCTTTCTACTAGGTATGGTAACGATTCAATTTACGTTGGGAATGTTCACGTTTATTGCAGTTTTGACGTTTTAATGAAACGTCAAATAATTCGACATTATTGCACTAGTATTTTTTTACGAATAGTGGAAATGAAACTTTCATAATTTCTATGATTATTCCTTCGAAACGTGATTTGAAAAAATATGTAAACGAGGAAAAAACTGTTTTAATTCATTTTTTAAAAATTCGTGTCAAAAAGTAACGAAGTATTTTTTAATTTTCGATTTCATCGTTTTTATTTAATTTTTAATTTTGTGGTTTTAATTTGTTTCACATGCTGGATATTTTTGTGTCTGTACATTTTACAGGGTCCCATGAGTTCATCCCAAAAAAAAGTTTATCCAAAAAGAAAGCATCTGGAAAAAAGTCATCCACGGAACTTTCTTCCTATTTAATGACTGAGGACAAATGAATCAGGGATTTTAAAGACGACGAAGTCGTGGTTTAAATTCGTTGCATATGCTCGATATTCATCTTTGGAAATCTTACGGGGGTTTGGTGAATTTGTTCGGGAACTTGGACTATGAGAATACAATAAAAAAACAAACAAAAAATAAAACGAAAAAAAAAAAAAACAAAATGTGTTATGGACTAATCTCCGGCTCACCTATCTCAAGTGACCCATAACCAACGTATAATCCTTTTTTCGCTCGCGTTACGCGTTCGTGCTGCGTAATTACTTGCCGTGACTTTTTACACACACACATATATATATATATATATATTTATTTATTGTATGAGAAATTACAGCATTTCACTCCTTTATATTTGCGTAGCACATATTTCAGTTTATGCTCGAGTATTGGTGCATTTTTTTTATTATTTTTTTTTATTATTTAAATGAGTGCACGTTTGTTGATCAGTAAATCAGTGCGTGGCTGGTCTTTGCACTCCACCCTCGCATAGACGCAACATAAATTCGTCGTTAAGCTCTGGCTAACCTACTCTCTGACCGTAATGCCCAGGAGCGTTATAACGAAACGAGTTTCTTCGATCGTGAATTTTATGAAGAAAAATATTTTTTTTCCAAATTCTATTTTTTCTTGTTGAATTTTTTTAAGGAGTTTTGGTACAAGTGACGAAATTTAACCATTTTGTTCAAATTTTTACAGTAAGTTCTTTGAATCATCGTGAATATGTGCTCCAAGTTTCGAAACGATTGTCTACACCGTTTTCACAAAATTCTCAAATGAAAACGTCACTTTTCAACGCCGAGACGTGCCTACGCTGTCCCTAAACTTCGGTTACGTGCATTAAACAATTCGAAAAAATGGGAAAAACGGTTGTAAAAAACTGTCAAACGATTGAAAATATCATTGAAATTGTGCCACCAGAAAATGAAACATTTCGTGTACATCGTTTATTAATTATTCATTTTTTTTGTCAATGAAAACGATCAATTTTTCAGTAATCATGTAATTTTGATACGAAATAATCAAGCGTATAATAAACTTTGTCGATCGATGATCAATCTGAATGAAAAAATTTTCATTCACGACAAACATCGAACAGTTCATAACTTTTTAAGGAAATTCTAGAAAGGTATTCGATTAATTAAATACGTATTTAATTGAATCGATATTATTTGATCGGAGCGCGATAAAGATCGATCGAAATGCAATGGAATTTCGTTGTTTATTGGTGCAACATTTTTCCAGTCAGTTTTTATCCACGAATCTAATATTTTTTGATAGCAAAAGATCAAATCTGCTAAAAATGGAGATTGAAATGAAAGATTTAATTGGTTTTTCGTTGGTCTCGACGATGCAAATTAAAATCTTCAACTAAAATCGATAGTTTCGCCGCTTTTCTGCACTCTCATCCTATCGTTTGTTCCGTCTCTGTCTAGTTTTTTTCTTTATTTGTTTCTTTATTTTTATTTATAATGCTCCGGGTGTGTACGCGCGTTTTTATTTGTCTCTATCACTATCTCGGGAATTCAATCGGAAATTCATACGGATAAAGACAGACGCGAATACGTATCTACATTGAATTGATATTCTCGAGAGCGCGGTTACGCGGCCGGGAGGGATAAAGGATCAAGAAAACGAGCGCATAGGTCGTTCCCGTGTGTGAACTCCGCGAAGCCGCGACGCGGCGGTCACGCCTCGGTAAATAGAGAATAAAAGAGAGAAAGAGAAAGAGAGAGAGAGAGAGAGAGCCTTCCTTGATCCAAATTCCAGGCTCTCTATCTTTCGCATGTGGGGTTGGAGGTTGAGCTCTCTCGATTCACAATCTGATTATTTATCGAGAATAGACATTGTTGTACGTATTTCAATGATGACGAAGCACGCTCTCTATTTATTAGAGATTTTTTTTTTAAAACGATACCGTTTAATTTATTAAATTAAATTTTTATCCATTTTCTTTGCCGATTTTTGAATATTTTTTTTGTGGCATTTTCAAGCGCCTGAATGTTCTTTTTTTTCAAAACTTTTTATTCACAAGAAATCTAGTATTTTTGATGTATTTACGAAATCAAATAATTCTGGAGAAATTTATATTAAGGCCTTGAATCAACGCTCCGTTGTCCGCGCTCGTTTCTTCGAGACAGTTGAAACTTCTCTCTCAGCGCGGAATCATAGTTTTCGCAAAAGTTGGTAAACTGTCACTACGCTGAGAAGGAGGAAAGATAAGGAGGTGAAGTGATGCAAAAATTTCGACATTTGGTGGATTTCTTCAAGACGCTGGGCGAGAAGGAGCAAGAGGCTGGGGGGGGGGAGGTAAAGAGTGAAAAGGTAAATGAGAATTGTAGATTAGCATTCAAGATACGAGAGTCAGAGAGCGAGAGAAAGAATTCAAGACGCAAATAAAGTTGTCGAAAAAAAAGAAAAAAACAAAAATGGAGCAACGAGAAAAGAAAAATAGGAAGTGAATCAAATTGAGGATAAAATTTGAAGAAAAACAGAAAAAATAAAGGAGAAGGAAAGCCAATCAAGAAATGAACCATAAAAAAATAAAAAAACAAACGAAGACAGAAAAATAAAGAGTAAAAGAAAAAAAGAAAAAGAAGAAACACTCGAGACCTGGAAGAATTTGCAAATTTGCTCAAAATTTGTCTACACAAACCGAAAGCAACCCAAAGAATAAAAAAAACGAAACCCAGGAAAAATAGAGAGTGAAAGAAAAGAAAAAAAAAAGAAACACTCTGGAGCTGGAAGACTTTTGAAAGCTTCCAATTGGCCAGGTAAAGAGAGTCTCGAAATTTGCAGAGAGTTTCGCATTTGTAGGTTTTGTGAGTGACCGGTGCCCTGGTGAAGCTGCTGCTGCTGGCACTTCTGTAATCGCTGTTGCTTAGCTATACAGCGAACATCGGCTAGTATAGCTCTCGTCTGCCCTTGACACAGTTTCTCCACGAAGAGTATGTGAGCGAGAGCGTGAAGAAGGAGGAGAAAGATAGAGACAAAAAGAAGAAGGGAGGTGGGGGGAGGGGGAGGGGGAGGGGGAGGAGAAACAAGAGAGGGCGAGGGACAGAGAAGTACGGGAGCGAGACTCCTCGGTCATGACGTTTCGATCTCTATATGACGAATTCATCAAGAAGAATTCGATCCTCATTATTTACAACATTATCAACGTTTTTATTCATTTTATAAACTCTTATAATAAATTATGAAGATAATATTCGATTTATCTTCAATCAGAATGTTAAACAATTATTATAAATTATTCTAAATTGAGAAATTAATTATTAGCAAATATCATAACGAAGGATAAAACGTTGTGATTAAAAAGGGAAAAAAATGGAAAGGCTATGAGTTAGTTGCTTCGGTGTATTATTTTTATTGATGTTTTTATCGATGAAAAAGCGTTGTCAGTCGTCGATGAAATTTTCGGGATTCTGATTCATGGCAAAACGTAAGTCCGGGTCAAAATGACCCAGTGTGTCGACAAACGAGTCTTTTTTCGAACGATGTCACGAAAAATGAATAATTAATCGTATTGATTTGTGAATGTGAATTGAATTTACCAACTAAAGCGATTGGAAACATTTCAGTGAATGAAAATAGAAGTTTTAACGTCATCGCTCGAGGAAAAGATTAATTCGATGTCACTGTTCTAATTTTTGTAATGAACGAAACTTGAAAAGTGTTTCGTAAACACGTGACACGTTTTTACGGTTTATTTTAGCCGGGAGTAACGGCGGGGGGAGGGAGGAGGGGAGCGAGAATAAAGAAAAAGATGTGAACGAGTGACAGAAGAAGAGGAGGTAATAAAATAATTGCAGCCGGTACTGTCAGTCACAATAAAATTTATTCGATCCCCTTGTTTCGTACTGGCCGTTCCAGCCGAGCCCTATATATTTCGTTAATCAACCGAATTACGGAGTAGTCCGCGCACCGCGTGCGGAACCCGACGATCGTAATCGGCCACTATTTTAATTTTCCCGAGACCGACCAACGGAAATGGCAGAAGGTTTACTAAGAGAAAAAAAACGTAATGTGAGGGAAAAAAAACGGAGCAAAATGGCCAGGGAAAGTTGCTTCGGAGTCACGATGTCCATCAGGAGCAATAAAAATAATAATAATTTAATTGAAGAAAAAAAAGATCAAATTCTGAGCGTCGAGTACGGGGCTAATGACGAATGCATTTTTTTGTCATTGCAAATTTACACGAAATTCGATAAATACCTTGAAACTCGTGCTGCAAGCTTTTAAGAAAAAAAAAATGCTCTAGAATCTTGTTTTTTATTGTCAGATGGAATTTCGAAGTTTATAAACAAAATAAAGAAATTCATTCGAAAAAATCACAAAAAAAACTTGCAAATAAATGACGAAGAAATTACAAACAAAACAGGAGATAAAACGATTGAATTTTTATTTTGAGGTAAAAAAAGAAAAAACTGTGGAAGAAACAAAAATTGTTCAATGAAGAAAGTTTGGTTAAATTATTAGGGAACTTTTTCTCTTAATTGTCCGGTTGAATTCGTTGGCAAGTTCCTTAGGATCCGGTTGTGCTGTGGCGAATCGATTAACACTAGTTTACAAACGTGTTTGTATATATTTATTCATAAGTATTCGTAAACATATATATTTAAGAGGAGAGGAAGGAATAGGAGTAGCGAAACTTTAGTGGTTGCGCAAATAGAGAGACGAGGGGTTTCGAGGTAGCAGGGAGCTCTAACATTGTTTTCTCGACGTCGTGTAGTAAGACACACGTGGCCACCCGTGAGTCGTGTACATAATAAAGCGTCACAGGTTCTCCGCCGATATAATCGTGATCGGTTTTTGCTTTTAGTTTCTTTTCCTGCCTGCCTGCTGGCTTTGAAAGCGAGGAAATTCAACTCCCGCACCTGGCGATATTTGTCACCGGGATACAGCGTGTCCGGAGATTCGAGATCGAAAATTTCTGGGTTGGAAAGATGGTGCGATTCTGAAGAGAAAAGTCTTTGGGCATTTTTCTCTCCGATGCTCCGTTGGCGAGATATTCATTGACGAAGGACGGCCAATCCGCAGCGTTAGTGGCGAAGAGCGAGGAGTGGGGAAGCTCCTCCCACTTGGCAACGACGCAGCGGATTGGCTGTCACTAATTCATTAATATCTCATCAACGGTACGTCGGAGAGAAAAATGGCCAACGACTTTTTTCTTCAGAATAGTTCGATCGATCTTTTGGTCTGGTATAAATTTAAGGGGGGACCATAGGAAAAGAAAAAAAGAGAGAAATTCACGTATAGGTATAGAATCACGTGTACGAGTCTCAGGAGGATTAATCTATCCATTAATATGAGAAATGAAGCAGAAAAAAATGAAGTAGGGAGCCAATGGCAGACATTGAACACAAGAAATTACGTATATGTATATTTATACCATTTTGATTATTATATATTCGTACATAGGCACGCGCGCCGCGTCGATCTAATCAATTTAATCGGGAAAAAAAGTCAGGGAGCTCTCGTTACTTTTTCTCGTTCGTGTGCGACCGAACATCGATCACAGACACTGTGGCATTTCTATAAAACTTTATATACAGGGTGTGCGATGTATAAACATCAAAACTTTGGTAATTTATTGGTCAATTCTTAAAACAAGAGCCAAGAAGTGTTATTTCACTTTTATTTTTTCACGATTCTCTCGTACGTACTTAAATATACAACGAGAAAAACGACACAACTCATAGAGTCTTTTTTTCTTCATCGATTTCCAGCTAAGTACGTGAATAAAAAATTTGTACCACCCTATGCACAGGAATCTATTTTATTTTTTTTTTCATGCTTTCTCGATGACACTGACGAGTGAGCACGGAGGGAAAATTCACCTGATATTCTCACGAACCTACTTTTTTTTAAAACCCTCTTTGAATATCTTTAGACTGATTGATGAAAATTTAATTAGGTCGCAAACGCCTTTTGATTGATTCTAAAGTTGTCGTGTTACGTTCACTCGAACCAAAATACCAACAAAAAGCTAATCCATTCGTGAACTTTTATTTGCCACGAGTCTAAAAAGAGAATCGACGTTTTCATCATAAAAATAATCATAATATTTACCTAAACAATCAACATCGAGTCTGGCAGAAAAAAATACAATTTTTTATCGAAACTTTATAAAAATAAAATCAGCAAATAAATCCACGTTAATTACTTCCATAATTATAATAAATTGTGGGGGAAAAAGAAACCATAACTCATGCCTCGGAACTCGTGGGTCGAGATTAAGGCAAATGGGAACATTGCGGTGTTTTTAATCGGTAATTCTGGTCACGTGTGTCGACGAACTTGGCAGTGGACGTGATAGGGCAGGGATGATGAGTTAAGAACCTAAAAGAAAAGGGTTGACGAAGGAAAAATTTGCAGAAGGGTACAAAGACCAAGGGAATTAAGGGTTTTTCTGGGTTAATTTCGTTACATACTCGTATGTAAAGTTTTATATGTACAAATATATATATGTATATAATTTTTTTTGTTTTCGTTATATACTCTGCATAGAGGAAAACTTGAGCGTAGAATATAGAAGAACGAGGTCAGGCTAAAACTGGGGCAAGTTTACTCGGTAACTGTGTCAACCATATCGATCCCCATTTTCAACCCCCACGACGTTTCACCCCCTCGCTCAAAGTAGCTCTTCTCGATTCCAAAGTTCCCTGCCACTTTATTTTTCCGTCTCTTTGTCTTTTTTCCATTATTTATCACGATTTGTCGTTAATTGACTATTTTTTCGAGATTTTTGACCAGGGTTTTGACGTTTTTGAAGAATTTTACCTGGTCCTTAAATTGCAATGGTTTGCGGGGGTTGGTCAATTGATACTTTCGATTGGACGGTTCACGTACCATTGAGATTGCGATATCGATTCACCTATATAGATTATTATTGATAAGTCCACGTCTCTTTAATAATTCAAGTATTTTGTTTACCATCTCCTCCGAGGATATTCTTGTTTATTCGAAACACCCGGGAAATTGAGGTGTTTTTTTTTTTACAAACTCAAATTTATTATGAATAATTGACTTTTTTGCAGGATCGAGGCAGTTCCATCGTTATATCTAAAGATTTTGTTGAAAATTTGGATTAATCTTCTTTAGTGTCATACGCACGTGTGTAATAAATTTTAGAAGGTTTCACCAAGCGGAACGTTGAGATATTTATTGGTAAAAATCCCAATTTTCGGTAGTTTCTCATAAGAGCTCGTGTCAAAAGTGACATTTTCATCGATAAATATTTTGGCTCCTACATTGTGAAGCCTTCTAAAACTTTGCATAGATTTTAATGCAACATCGAAGAAGTTACATCAAGTTTTTCGAAAAAATCTAAAGAAAAAAAAACTTTATAGGAAAAAAATTAAACTTTCAAAATGATACAAGTATAGAAAAAAATTCAAAGATTCCTTATCAATAATAAAAAATAAAAAAAACAGGAAATTCCCAAATATATTTAACCACAAGGGAAGTTGCTTTTGACTCGATACCATTTTTGTATTTGTTCAATTGGCGAATATCATTCGCAAAATTAGCTGCTTTAATGTACGTGTTCGTATTATTCGAGAAGCCTCCGGCGCCCCAGACGAGGACACTTCTTTCTTTTTTATTTTCCTCTCACACTCTCTCCCTCTCTCTCTCTCGCTCTCTCACTCACGGAGGAAACATATTTGAGGCAGGTCGGTAATGTCAGTGGAAATAAACGAGCTGAAAGCAGGCGACTTGGGATATCGGAGCGACCTGCATCGCCTTCGATCCGTCTGTTCGATACCAGCCAACCATTTAACAGAGTTTTATTTTTTCTTTTTCTTTCTCTCTCTCTCTCTCTCTCTCTCTCTCTCTCTCTCTCTCTCTCTCTTTCATTATCTTTAACTATAGAGTCGCGAGCATGTGATGTTAAGCCGGACGAGGAGGTGCCCTCGAGGACGCATACACGATCATGCACCTACGGAGTACCGAGGACGAACGTCATCCGGGACGCGTTTCCAGTGCGATAAAAATGCAAGCATTAAATTTACTTTCGTGAGTAGGAAAATTCATGAAAAATTCATTTCAACCTAATTAAGACCATTTTTTTTTCTCCTCGCTACCATTCAAGGTTTCTCTTCCTTCTTTATCTATTAAAAGATACGACCGAGACAATGTTTTTTTTTTTTTCTTGTTGACTAAGGCCTCTCTGGGTCAATTTGACCCACATCTTACTTTATCCAGCCACGTAAAAATGTGACAAATATTGCATTCGATACTTGAGAAAAATGATCAATCCATTGGACTTTTGGGAGCGCGAGATTTGCAGCGAAGAAAAAAAAATCATAATTTTTTCAATTTTTGATATTTCCGAGATTGAAAATCGTTCATGAAAAATCCTTTTTTTTTAAATATTTCTCGGGAACGTATACCTTGGAAATAAAAATGCCAACAAAATTATGTGAATAATTGAGAATCTCTACATAAAGTTTAAAAAAAAAAAAACAACAAGTACTAAACGAACTCCAATTACTCAGTAAACTCAGAATAAAAGAAAAATTGTTGGTTTCCTAAAAAAAAAACAAAAAAAAAACAAGTATAAAAAGCAGTGTGTAAAATGTGCAGTGACAAAAATATAACGTACGAGAGTTGCACGAACTTTGATATGAAAAAATAACTCGTGCGATTGTAGACGAAGAGAGGGGGGAAGAGAGGGGGTAAATGTTCTATAAAAGATAGTCCACATTAAAAATGGCTTCGAAGAACTACGAAGACTTTCTGTACAAGAGCTTCGATAAATTTAATGTACGACCTATGAACCTTTACCTCCACCACTCCTGTAGCTGCATATATTATTTATACAAGTGCACAATAATGCATTCAGTACCATTGACTATTCCTAATAAGCCTAACCTATGAAACATTTTCAACGATTCCATATCGATTAATTATTATTGTCATACGATTGTACACGATCGCGATGCATTCGAACTTTTAAAAACACGACGAAGAGACGTGTTTGCATTTAAATTAATTCAATTTACGTTCATATCGTTCAGATTGAAAAAAAAAACAAACAGAAACAAAAAAAAAACAAATACATGAATAATCAAAAAACATTTTTTTAATCAATAATTACCGAAAGGTCAAAATAATCGAAATATTCGAGTGACGTTACAAAAGTTTCAGGTCAAAATGATTTTTTCGATGATAATCAATGACAAACTAATAATTTGTCAACCTTTGAATACATTAACATATTAATCATGTGACTAATTGTTTTTTATTTCTTTTCGCACGAGACTAAAATGGTCGTTACAAAGACTATTTATTTATATAGATATATATTTACATTTGTATATACGAAGAAAAAAAAACGATCACGATCATCGTTATATTATATATTTATATATATGCGCATAAGTATTACGATGATGGTGATCGTTGCTCGGGCTTTCGTTTTCACCAAGCCTACTTGTTAATCCGGTGAGTCAATAGTTGTATAACACACAAAGTGAACCTGGAACTCCGACAGTCTCGGAGTTGTTGCGCAACGGAAATGATCGCGAGCGCGCAACTCTCTCCTTTTTATATATTTATATATATACATATATAAAGAGAGAGAAAGAGAGAGAGAGAGAGAGAGAGAGAGAGAAAGAGAGAGAGAGAGAGAGAGAAAGAGAGAGAGAAAAACATGGTTTGTGTGAATGTGTACAAAAAATATATATATACGTATAATTTGTAACAACGTAATCGTGGTACAGTAATAGTAAAACATTGGGTTTCCTTCTCGCGAATATACTCTAGCGACCTACTTGCCCACTAAACTAGACATACATTTCTTATCCAATGGCGAAAGTGTTTTAATCCACGTTCCGATCAACGACGAGTCATTAAATCGTAATAATTTCACGAGCGATTTTTCAATCAAGGAGATTATGATAATTTTTTAGAAAATTCTTCTGTCGATTAAAAAAATTGAAAACAGAAAAAATCATGATTTTTGGTTTTTTTGAGTCGTAATAAAAGCCATGCAAATAAATGGTGAGAAAAATAATGAAAAATGTTGACTCGTGAGATTGTTGAATGTCAATAGATTGCTCGAAATTTTAATTTTTCGATCCTGATTTGATGGCGATTAGGAAAATATTTATTTATTTTGTTTTCTTCGTCTCGAGAATTGTTCGTAGGTTTTTGGTTCGTTTGATTTATTTTTCTTCAAATTGTCTTCTTCTTTATTTTCTTGAACATTTCAATTTGAATTTCTGATTCCGTCGAGATTCGAATTGATAGTTGAATCTTTTTTGGGCCTCGTTTTTTTTGTTTTTTCTTCGATTTCTATTCGAATCTGAAAGTAAATGAAGCGATGCCAGACAGATATACAGCCTAGACAGTGGCCTAGTTTTTGTTATATGGTATCTACGATTTATTCTAAATTCCGTTCTCTCCTAAATAGACAAGGGGAGGAGGAGGAGGAGGAGGAACGGAGGAAGGGAATTAAGGAGGGGGCCGAACAGCCCATATTGCGTAGAGGTAGAGGTGTGGTACGTACAATATAATTCACTATATGCAATGAAGAGATGAAGTAAAGAGACAGAGAGAGAGAGAGAGAGAGAGAGAGAGAGAGAGAGAAAAAAAGAGAGCTGCAAAACCCGCGTAGCGATGCCAACCTTGAGCCCAATACTTCGATCCGTTTCGGATACATTGCGCGAGGTGTCTGTCTGTCGGTCGGTGGCAAAATAGGCCCAGGCTCACGAATTCAACTATGGAGTAACGCTTTGAATCAAAATTAATATAAAATCGATAATTAAAAAAAATAATTATGATGAAAAAGGAAATTGATGGGGAATCGAATTGATTTGGATTTAAAAAAATGATTTCTTTTAAATGTTGGTTGTTGAGCAGTTTGTTTCAAAGACATTTGTCTACTAGGGATTTTTAATTAAACCGAGAAATAGATTAATGTGTGTTCTTTTTTTTTTTTTTAATAAGTTTCTGCCACTTGAGCCAATGGAATTAATCGACTCGTGGTGATTAATGAATTGTCAGCGAGTAGAAAGAAAAATTGATTTATTTTTTGTTCTAAATATAATAAGTTGGTTTAAAAATATTGAAAAATGATAAATAGTGGAAAATCGACATCCAGTTCACAGAAAATTATAAAATTGGTTTTAAAAATAGTAAAACTACGAAATGTTCGTTTTTTTTTTGACACACTGGGTCATTTTGACTCTAAATACATTTCCGTAATTTTTCGTATTTATTTACCGAATTTTTACGATACACAAAAATAAAAAAATATTGAAAGTAAACTCCTGCTTTTTTTTTCGTACAGTCGACAAAATAACGAATTTAGAAAAAAAAACATAAAAATCGTAATAAATGTTGAAAAAATTACAACACACATTACAACTTTAACGAATCGTCAAAAATGGGAGAAAAAAAATACCCAAAAGTTATAAATAGAGTAAAAAATAATAAAAAAATAAAAAAATGAATGTAGCTCAACGCAATATGGCGAAAAATTGCACAGTTTATTATTGTTGGTATTGAGATTAAGTTTATTCAATAGTAACGAGAAAGACGCGACGAGTATAGGAGTATGCCATGACACACTAACCGAGTGGTCGAGACCCACTTAAGCCACACCGGCTGACCTCCATCGAAATGGAATGGATGGGGTGATAATGCGCCCAGCGGCGTTGTAATAGCTGCTGTGTACCGCCACTCCGCGGATATAGAGAGTGAGAGTTTTATATTTTATATATACATCTATATATATATATATTTATATAAATTGTGAATCTCTCGCGCAATCCTCGAAACCCGCGTTTGGTTAACCGAGGTCGTCGTCGCGATTATCCCTCTGATTGCGTCTTCTTTTTATTCTCCTTCCTCTCCCTCCCTCCCTCCCCCTCATCCGGTTATCGGACGCCATTAAAGGCTCGAAAGATCGTTACCAACAATCACGCGTGATCGATCTATCGATCGAATTTATTTATTCGGAATCATATTTTTAAGTAAATTTTTCGTAAAAATATACTTTTTTTTGTTTTTTTTTTCAATATCTTGGAAATAACAATATCGTTGATCAAAATTTGAGGCTCAAGGAATGAGAATTGAATTGAGAAAATTGAGAATTATGGACATTTATTTGACATTTTTTTGATGGGATCTTTTTTTTTCTATGGACGTAAATTAAATACGAAAATTTGAGCCTCAACGAAATCTTTAAAAGTTGATTTTCATAGTTAAAAAAAATATGAACGTGAGATTTTTTTTTGTTTGAAACTAAGAGGGTGATGTTTTTTTAATTTTTAGGATAAGCAGAAAAATGAGGAAATGATTTTTCGTTTGGTTTTCGATCTTTTGTAACAGAGGAATAAATTTTGGAGAATTTTCTCAGCAACCCCAATCATGATATTTGTAATTTTTTTTTGTTTTTTTTGTTATTTACGAGCCTCTGTGGGATATTTCATTGAAAAAAAAAGAGCAGAAAAAAAATCGTAGCGATCTCGGTCGAGCGAGATCGCGCGGGCGTCACGGTCGACGGTGAGAAAGTTTTGGCCACACGGTTTGTATTTCGCCACCATAAGAAAGCCCCCCTTGTGAGGATATATAACTCAAGGCACACAGAGAGCCCAGACGATTAACCAAACACCAAAGAGAGAGAGGGAGAGAGAGAGAGAGAGAGAGAGAGAGAGAGAAACGAGGGGAGAACGGGTCAAGTCGATTGTGTCACAAATCTGGGTCCGCAAGATTTTTTTTCATCGATAATTATCCGAAAAAAATCGATGTCAATAGTTTCTAAAATTTTTTAACATTTTCATATTTCGACGACTCAAAAATATAATTTTTTCCTAGAAAATAAAATGTTTAAATTGTTCGAATACTATCAAAATTTTTTAATTAGACCTTCGAATCGATTAAAAGCTGCAGTCTGATTAAATTTTTTCTTTCCAACACTTTTTTTCACTTCAAAAACAATTTTATAATTTGTTAATTTTTTTTTTTTAATTATTTCGTTACCAAAAAACGCCGAAATGCGTTGCAAAATTAAAAGTCGAAGAGTTGACGAACGAGAGGGAGACATTAGCTAACCGAATACATGTAAAATCTTACGCAAACTAGCGAAAGTAGGCGGTGGTGGTTGGCGGGTCTCTTGTGAGTCCCCCTTAAATCTTGTTCTCTCTTCGTCAGTTTCTCTCTTTCGTTAATACAGCGTATATACGATGAGGCCCCACAACACGTCCACCGCGTTCAGAACACATTGCGAAAGGTGCTGTGAACGCGAGAGAGACCATTATAATGGAGTAACAGAAATAATAATAAAAAAAATATATGAAAAGAACGAAAAACGACTCGGAGAAATTTCTGTGGCCTTATTAATCATTTTTTTTTGGAAAATGGCACTTTCCACGAGTGCATTTTCGATTGTTAATCTTAAAAATCAAAAAAATTGACAGAATTATGATTTTTTTAAGGCCAAACCTTCATTTTTCCAAAAGTCAAAGTTTTAGTCATTTTTTTGGAAAGTTTAATTTGATATTTTCGAAATTTTTATGATGCACTCACATTGAGAAATGTTCAAAGTCTGCTCCTGATTTTTTTAGATAAAAACTGACCAAACGTCAAATTCAAAAACGTCAAAAATGAACTTCGGGTCAAATTGACCCGGTGTGTCAACGTAGTGGTCAAATTTGATTGTGCCCACGAACGATTCAAGTTGATAAAAAAAATACAGGAATTAAAATCAACAAAATGGTAAAAAAAACAATTTTAATTCGCAATTTTCGTCAATAAATAATGAGTTTTTAATCATTAATTTCGTCGTATCGATTTGACACGAGAGTGACTCGATAAATAGTGATAAATAATTCAAGGGATGGTGGTTAAAATGTATCGTATTATTTTTTCCCATTTATCGCCTCGTCCTCATTGCGTTCCGACCCCAAAAGCATGTGAAAAATTTGCAAGTTGCCGAGAACAATAGAAATTTGACAGAAAAAAAAAAAAAAAAAAAAATGAGTGAAAAAAAACGTCTCACATTCAAATGCCACGAATATATTTTTCGCAATGATTTCATCGATATATGTTGCAAGATAAACGTTTAAACATGTATTCGGAGCGTATTCAAAGTCTCGCACTTTGATCGAGACTATCGATAGACCTTTTTTTTCTCTTTTTTTATTATTTTTTTTTCTCGTTTTCATCGTCTTGTCGCGACGGTAGCACGAGGTTATTATTTTCTACAAACAATTCGTGAAAATAAGGAGAAATCGGTGGAGACCTTGCGTGAGTAAAGATTAAGAAGAAAAAGAGAAAAGAAGGGGAGGGAAATAGAGAAAAATTGAAACCAAATAACATCGAAGGTCTCCACGGATCGGTAAACAGTTTTACTCAACAACAATGAATCATTGCGTCTTTAAAATTATTTTATAGATCGAATAAATCGACGAGAAATTTTTGAACTCATTTATCGAGTGATTTTTCAATATTTTTCGTGTGTCAGGCGTTTCGTTTTATTCAAAAATCAAAATAGACGAAAAAATATTCATAATTTTCAAAAAAAAACCTCCAGCAAGAATTATTTCTCAAAGTTATATTTTTATCGACAACAAACTCTTACGCGCGAATCCAAGCCAACGATTCTCAATAAAAAAGTGGATTTGAGCTGGTCAGTTCGGATATAAAAATATTTATCGAAGTTGAGGAAAAAAATTACCAAATATTACGCAATATTGTAAAGTCATTTCAAAATTTTCGTCGCCCCTCGTGAGATTATTCGAATGACTTACGAAGACGAAATAAATTCGATGATTCGTGTAATCGTGGCTAAAGGTTCGAAAAAATTGGTACGAACAAAGGAAATTGAGAATTTAGTCGTCAAAAAGAAAAGTGATGACAAAAGGTGAAGGCGTGTGTGTAAAAATGTGTGACGAATGCATCTCGAGGGTCGTAGAGCCAGGAGAGAGAGAGAGAGAGAGAGAGAGAGAGAGAGAGTGCGTCGCGAAGAGGGGGAGGGGGAGAGGGATGAAGATCGAGAGAGATTGAGAGACGTCACGAATCGTGTCATTGTCAGTGGGTAATCAGGTCAGTGGGCCAGTAGGACAGCCACTTTCAATTTCAGTCCTTCTCTCCTTCTCCTGCCCCCGCTCTTCGTTCTCTCGACGCAACGCGACTGTCCCCCCTCCTCCCGCCGGAGTGTTGCCCGTTGTTCCGTATGGTGTGCGCAACGTCGTTATCTCCGGGGTTTGTCGCCGCGGCGAGCGTGTCTCGTATTTAACGTGGAGGCGCATGCGCGATGATTTCGAGCGCGAAATAGCGACAACGGGAGGGGGCGAGAGAGCGAGAGAGAGAAAGAGAATGGTGAGTGAGAAGCGAGACGCAAAAGAAAGAGAGAGTCTTGCGTGCCCCCACTTCGAGGCTGTTGGGTTGATGGTAGGATTGTAGGGGGGAGTGTTGTTGCTAGGCGACGGGCGGTTGAGAAGTGGGAAGTAAGCGGTAGGAGCGTGGGAGTGGGGGGAGGGTTGCTAGGCGCTGAGCACTGGCGGTCGAGGAGTGGGGGAAGCGGGACGCGCAGTTGCTAAGCAACGAGCGAGCGGGTAGCAGCGCAGGCTTGTTGGGCAATGACAAAAAAAACAAAAAGAAAAAAAAAAAAGATCGAGAAGGAAAGAAAAAAACTAACCTACATACGCGGGTTGGAGAAAAAATACAAATACTCTGTCAATTAAAGGAGGCAGGAGAAGCATTAACTAATCGATTGATTGCCATGAAAAATCACTGATCGATGCGAGCCGCTGCGTTGTTTCAGTATCGAGAGAAAATTTCTCCTCACCAGGGGGCACGCATTGTCGACAGATAAACGGTCACTTTTCACAATGACTTTGAATAAATGACCGTCACTTTAGCCGCTTTACGAAAGAAGGCAACATTTGCATAAGAGAACAGCAACTAGTGGGCCAGGAAGGGGAGCTCTACGCTCAACGTTAAATCTCTTCAAAAGAGGCGGGAGTTTTTTTTACCCACGCACCATTCTCCAAACGCTATTTTGCCGCGTTTCTCGCACACGATTATCAGCTTACGCGCGCGCCGGTTATTCGGTTCTTTCTCACTCTTTTGCTCCCTCGTCACACTCTAATCGCTCTCTCCCTCTTCATTGCCGGTAAAATGCAAGATATATATATATATATGTATATATTTACGTGCTACATAATACGAAGGGAGGTGAGGGGAACGCGGCGCGAGCTCGCGCACGAACGCGAGATAGCGGAAAGTAGGACGCGTATTAAAAACCACGGACCGTGTCCCGCGTGGTTGTTACTTCACGTCGTGACGCTGTTACCCAATCGAATTCGTCATAACTGGCACAATTGTGGAGGGGGAATGCTTCTTTTATTTATTTCTTTTTATTTTTTTTATTTTTTTTTGTTTTTATCGCTGGGAGGGGCCTACGAAATTTTGGCAAGAGAGAGAGAAACGATGAAAATGTTGTTACTAAATCGATCGTTTGAAAGAAAAATAATAAAAGGCGGAGAAACGTCATTGGGAGTGGCGAATTAATTATCGGTTGAGAAATAATTGCCTTCGATGCATTTTGACACTTTTTTTGTCGCTTTTTTTTCTTCTTCTCTTGTACAAATATAAATTACAGGCTGACTGAATCGAATAACATTGTTATCTCTCGTTACATTTTCAGCAGGGAATACGTGATGAGACGCACGACAGAGAGAGCTATCGGACGAGAGACCAAACACGCTCGCCGGTAAAAACTGACGTTCGCCACGTGAGCTTTCGCGCCACCTGTGGGAGCGTCTATCGAAACACTCTTGTGAATATTCGCTCGCGTTTTTCTCGATCGGGCTGCAGCAGGCACTCGGCATTGTTATTGAAAAATCATAAATAAACGTTGTTCGAAATTAATATTTTCAACAACACTCTTTCCTCGGGCACAATTCATCATCGAATACTTAAACAATCGATCGATCGAAAAAAAAAAATTTATTTTTCATTCCTCGTGATTTATCTCCAAATTTTCGATTCGCGTACACAAACTTCTCGTCAAATGGGTCAAGGACGTTTTCGTTATTCACAACTCTCTTTCAATTGCAGTTTTATTGTTTTGAGACATTCGACGAAACAATAATCCGCTAATAATGTTCGAAACTGACAACGTTTTTTCCTTTTTTTGTTCCTTATATTCCCTCATTCTTTTCGTATTCGAAAATGAGCCAAGTTCACTGCTTCAAATATAAACAAAAGCGCTAGCCAAGTACAAAAATAATAGCCAGTAATCAGTACTTTTTATTTATAGCTTTTTTTTTATAACATGAAAAATTTTAAAGTTAAAAAAATGCTGAAAAATCGAATTTTTTCCTCGGCCTTCCCTGAATTAATAATTTATCGGAATTTAGTACGAACTACAACCTTTTCTCATTCATGGGCTTCATCCCTGTCAAAGATTTATCAAAATTCGTTTAGACGTCTTCGCGTGAAAAACGGCCCAACACAATTTTGCAGTCGAGTTTTTTTATATCTACAGATTTATGTTATTCATTAGACGGATCTGTTTGAACGATAGAACTGCAGTTGACAGTTTTACCACACGAAGCTGAATAATAATTATTGTTCGCTCTCTCTCTCTCTCTCTCTCTCTCTCTCTCTCTCTCTCTCTCTCCCTCTCTCTCTCTCGCTTGAAAAAAAAGAGACGGAGAACGAACGGCCGGTTTGGTGTTATTGAGTTATTCCAATGCGCGAGGTTTATCAAAGTGGGTCAAGCGATTCAATAGCTATGCTACGGCTGCTGCTGCTGCTGCTGCTGCTGCTGATGCAGAGAGGAAAATCGCTGGTTTATACGACGCACGCGTGGGAGTATTCCGCGTGTGCCCCGGATATACAATTGACAATTTAGACGACATGTATTTTATTTGCATAAATATGCATGTTTATTTATGTTTTTTTTTATTATTGTTTATTTCATATTATAAATAAATAAAATATTTATTTGTAGAATATATGATTTTACACATAATTTTGAACTGAAAGTATTTTTAAGTCGAATTCAATTAAGATGATGATTAAAAAAATTGAAAAATTATTCAAATGTAGTTTTAATATTTCGAGATTTTAATTTATTCGTTCGAATCCGAATTTTTTTGTTTGTTCAATGAATTTTTATTAATATTGACGAAAAATAGATCGAAGAGTCGAACTTTTTTAAATGCTGGCGAAAAAAAATCGAAATTTTGGCAAATTTGATCGACTTTTTTTCGTTGTTCTTTGAACTTGAAACGAATTTAGTGCAATATTTTTCTATAATGCAGATGGCACTCGTGATTATGATCGCCGCAAGAAAGAAACCAGTCGAAAGATCGACCGATGGTAACAAAAACTGCAACAAAAATCTTCCGATGTTTCGTGATAATGTTGAAGTTCGCAGTTTTCTCATTCAACGAAATTTAACCTTTTCAGTCATGTTTCCTTTGTTCTTACGTTCGATTGACTTGAAATTTCGTACTCTCGAGTTTAAGGGGTTACTGATTACGAATTTAAACTCGAATTTTATAAATTCCATTTATTCGTTTCTTTATTATTTTTTTAAACAAAAACTAACGTTCGAAAAATTTCGAAAAAATTCTGAACTATTCTTTGGAGTGTATTTAGCTTGTAAAAAAATTGCTTAATCTGCAGCTCAAAATTTATCCTCAGTATTTGGCTGTCTAATAAGAAGATTTTTTTCAAAATTGAAAAATCTTCGAAAAAGGTAAATAAATGAATTAAAAATTCAAAAAAAATTGTTAATTCGAGTTTTTTAGGCTGAATTAAATCCAACATTATTGGTCAATGGGTTTTATGTGTTCATCATCAATTTCGATTACAAATAAATGAACTTCCAATACTTTAAGGAAATGCAATAAAAATACGTTCTATTTTTTTGTCTCCCAACCTTTTTTTTTTTTATTCCCATAAATACTTTTGTGAGTGAAAAGAAAAAAAAATGTTGAAAAGCCTGAGAAAGTTGGTCACGTGTTTGTCAAATATGGGTTTCACTTTCCCGTCGTTAATACCCGAGAGATTTGGGAATTTGAAGTTTTACGGTTGTAAAATGTTTCCTGAAGTTTGTGCTCCATTTATACACGAGTTTCTCAACAGGTTAGTATTTCTTTCGAGCCCCTCGAAGGGTATATCGTTTCGGTGTCGTACCTAAAGTCAATTTTGGAAAAAGATCCGTCGATCGCCTGGTGAGAGTTGGGTCAACATTGTGTCAGGTGTTGCACAATATCCGAAGAGCGAGGACAAAGGATGAGGAGAGTGTGAAAAAGCGAAATTCTTTCAACAAAAAAAAAAAAAAAAAAATGAACTTAAAAATTCTTAATTTGCACAAAAAAGTGAAAGTCCGACAAAAAGAAAACCTGTCAATAGAAATTTAAAAAAAAACCGAAACAAGTGGAGAAAAAGAAAATTATTGCAAATTAATTACGCTTGGAAAGAAAGGATTGTAAAGAATTTTGAAAAATATCGAACTTCTAGAAAAATACAATCAAATAAAGGTCGCATCGTAGAAAAGAGAGAGAAAAATCTTTGGTAAGAAAACGAGAAATGAAGGAAAGCTAAAAGAAAGGGAGGGAGAGAAAGAAAAGTGACAGCAACGAGGTCGAAGGGTCGCGTGGCGCGTGGAAAAACGTGGAAAGTAAATCCAAGTCCTGCCATCCCTCATTTTTCTCTCTCTCCCTCTTTCTTTCTCTCTCTCTCTCTCTCTCTCTCTCTCTCTCTCTCTCTCGCACAAAGGAAAGAAAGAATGCTCGGTTGAACAATACACATAATATATAATAGCCATCAAAGCTTTCAGGCTTTTTCCTGACATGCCGAAAATTGTGATTTATATGATCGAGCCAACGAAAATATTTTCTACAGTTTTTCTCGCTTATCAATTCTGCGTGTTTCGTAACTTTTAACGTCAGAAAAGTTTTCTCGGACTCACGTCTTGTTTTCTTTTTTTCTTTTTTTTTCTTTTCACGTATTTTTGTGTACATGTGAAGTGACAGTCGTTCGAATCCCCAATGATTACGAATACGAAAGATCGAGATAACGTGGAAAGTTAACGAGGGTAAATAAACTTAACTTCCTTCATACTAAAAACATTTTCCTACTTCCTGTTCCAATATTTAATAGAGCTTTTTCTTTCACACGTACGTGTCCATTCGTCACTGAATAAATGGACTACTAAATGATGAAATTCCTTTGAGATTTGTACTTGACTTCCTGAGACAGATTTCTTCAAGATAAAATCTCAAATCAGTGCTCGTGAATATTTCCACAATGACAACAACAACAACAACAACAACAACGTAAAAAGTACGACTTTGAGTTCGTTTTCAAAATAAACTAAAAAAATAACACATTTTTTAATGGATTGAATCGAATCAATTTTATTGACTTTTCGTGAATAAATATTGCGTAGAATTTTCCAAATATTTTTTCGTATATTCAGCATTAAAAAAAAAAACATCGTAAAAACTAATTTTTCTGATGAAAAAGAAGAAATTTAAATGCAATCAATGAATAACTATTTAGAAAAAATAGGGCTTAATAATTCGTTCAGAATTTATGCCCCACATAGAGACAAGTTTCTAAGAATTGCCTGGCGAGGCAAGAGAACGTGCGTCTGACACGCGACAGCCTATTACTGCATTCGAAGAATAGAGAGTGGACGAGACTAAGAGACGAGAGAAGGTAAATAAAATGTCAATTTGTAAGCTTTAGGGATGAAGATGCGAAAGGGCATGTTATTTCGAAGGGTCCTATGCAATTTAGAGGTTTGACGGTACGTATTTGGTTTAGTGTGACGTTTTCACTGCGTGCATATTATGCGAGGACTACCTGAAGAGAACCCTCTTTTACCATCTTTTGGGTCATTTACTCTCTCTCTTTCTCTCTCTCTCTCTCTCTCTCTCTCTTTTTTTCTCGAATCTCACTACTCTTTCTCTCGAGTATTTCCCCCTCTTTTCCCCTCAGTTAACATCCTTTGTATTAAAACGTCAAAAGTCTATGATGGCTCAACTAACAGAGGGTTCAAAAGCCCCAACTTGTCCCTCGGCGGATAATCGTGATTTATCGAGCTCTCTTTCCTCGTGCCTACGAATAAAGAGACACAAATATAGTGCAACAAGTGTTTTGCATGCAGTTGCATGGAAAACTCGCAGCAGGTACATTTTGTGCTTTCTCTCATCTCGATGAACAAACAAGTCTCTAGTATTTTGTCAATATTCTCTACGGGGTGCCCTTTCGCACGCGCTGTACATCCCCCTCCATTTTTATTTTATTTCGTCTCGTGTTTGAAAAATTCTCTTCGTTTTCTGAAACTTTCCTCTACGAATTTTCAATAATTTACATTTTTTTTTCTCTTTTTTCTCGATTTTCGATATTTCGGTAAGAAATTTTCAACAATTTGTACGTTTTTTTTGTTCGATATTCGATATTTCGTGAATAATCGAAATTTTTCGAATAAAAAAATTATACTTCTTGAATTTCGTGTTTTTGTTTGAACTTTTATTCAACCGTTGAATTTATAACGAAAATTTGTTTTTTCTGATGTAATAATATTGAAAATTAAATATAATTCGGATATAAATAATGAGGATCGTTTCCTTTGACAAATTGTTTCAACTTCCAACCGCTCTGTACTTCAATTTGTAAGATAATTCCGCAGCTGGGCGCAAGAAAGGGGAAAAAAAGGGCGGAATACGTATTCGGATAGAAATTGCGAGCACGCGCGATAATCAATTTCCGGTTTGGGATTCGAGACGTCGGTGTTCATTATCTCGCGCAATTTCATCGACTAAAAAAAAAAGGATTCGCAAAGAGTTTCCAGTCTCGAGAGAACTGTGCCAATTTATATCCCCGACGATACGTGTTATCGGAAACCAGTAATTTCATCGATTCGCAGAGGTGGAAATATTGGTGAAAAAATAATAAAAAAAAACAATTCCTGATTCCGTTGACGTCGATTCATTAGTTCTCATGTTTCAATTCCACTTTTTTTTAATCTTTTAGAATCCATTCGATTGATTTTATATTAAAATTGGAATGATTCAACGAAGTTCCGGAATGAATTTTCGAAAATTGCTTTTTTATCGAACGATTTATTCGTTTTTATTCGAAAAAAAAATATTTTTTCAATTTTTCTCTATAAAGATTTAGATTCAAACGAAAATGAATCGTTCTGTCAAAATTTTCGTATCGAAATACACAAAAAAAATATTGCTCTTCTTCTTCATCTAAAATTTCGAGGTTATAAAAATTCTCGAAAATCGAACTATTTCCACAAAAAGAAATACATATTTCTCACGAAAAACATTAGTTTCACATTTGTGGAGTCGATAGAAAAATTTCCAGAACAAAAGAAAAACAAACAAACAAAAAATGTCATAATTCCGAAGAAATTATGACAAGTGAGAAAAAAAACTGTCTCCAACGATTAAACATAACCTTGAAAAGGCTCGAGACGTGTGTAAAAAATAATCTCGATCTTTAGCGAACACGAGGCGTGTGTTTACGAGTCACACAAACGCGGAGTTATTTACTACGAAGTGAAAATTTACCTCAGCCAATTGACCCCACCAGCGTCATTGGAAGAGCCTCGTAAGACGGTGTTAGACAAAAAAACGATAATAAATATTATTCTCGCGATATGTGGCTTCTCGTAGGAAAGGCGGGAAGAGGGTTGCGTAATTCATCGACAGATGTCAGGCCAGTGGCGAGAAATGGGCCAGGTGTATAAACGGCAGCGGCGAAGAAGACGAAGAATAAGAAGAAAAGAGAATAAAAGAACAAACGAAAACGAGGAGGAAGGAAAGGGTACAACAACACACTGTCCCGAGCCTGCATCAACCTCGGAGAGTGGTAGGTCGTGAATGTACACCACGGACTCTGAAAGTACGTGAAAGATGCGAATGAGAAGAGAAAAACAAACGATTAAAATTGAAGAAAAGAACGAGAACGAGAAATCAAAGCGTGAGAATCCTTTTCATTTCCTTGCTGCAGTTTCCTTTTTATTCTTCGATAAAGAAAAAAAAAAACAGACGATACCAGTAGAAAAAAAAAAAACAAAAAAAAGATGAAATTTTTCATATTCAGTTGGATCAATCGAATTATTTTACTTTGAAAAGTATAAATCCTTCGAAATGTACGAAAAAAATGTTTTAAACCAAAAGTAAGAGTCAACGTTCGAGTTGAAATTTTTATTTGGATCGAGAAAATATTCCGAAAAGCCTAAAACGTAGTTTTTCGAAAATGTCATTTTTCTAACCTGTCCCATCGAAACATCGAAGTATCGTTTTTCTAATCCTCGAATTATTCGTTGAATTTGTGGAAAAAAAATTGTCAAAAACTGACGATTTATTGACAATCTACATTCGTCGAGTTCCCCCTTAATTAATCAACTAATTAATTGAAGAATAAAGTCTCAAAACTATTAGAGACGCAAATTCTAGTTAATCAATAATGTGGGCAACAGCAGCAGCTTTTTCTTCGTCTTGCAGTAAGTTCTGGTGTTGAGACACCTGTTGATCTGTCTTTTTATAGTTCGTCACGTGTGCACGAGTCAAATAACATATAAACACAAATAAATATTCAATAAATTGTATACGCAAACTCTGAAAAAAGAATGTACATGTTTTTTTATCTCTCGGTGCAGACGATGACAAGAAAAATTGATAATGCCTACAAAAAGTTTCACCTTCGTTGACACACTGGGTCTTTTTGACCCGAAATAAAATTACAGCCCACTCATCACTACCCTGCAAATATTTTCGATCGTTGTCAATACTTTTTCCCTAGAATTGAAGATTTCTTTTGATTTCGAAAAAAGAAACATTTTTTTTTTTATCTCGACATAGTACAATTTTTTTTTCGACAAAAAGGACTTTTTTGGGCACATCGTCGGTTATTAATCTGAAATATATTAAAAATTGAAAGAATTGTGATTTTTTTAAGTAAAATCCTCGATTTTTTAAAAGTCAACATTTTAAATAATTTTTTTAAACAATATGATTTGATATTTTTGAAAATTTAATGATGCACACGTATTAAGGAATGTTTGAAGTGTATTCCTGATTTTTTTCAATAAAAAACGATCGAAGGGCTGCTAATGACAGGCGGATTAAGTATGAGCCGGGTCAAATTGACCCAGTGTGTAAAAGTGGTGGTCGAATCGAAGTGTGTCAACGAAGTGATTGTTTTTCAAGTACAAAAACATTGAAAATGTAATTATAGTTATTTCGGCCTTTGTTATCGAGTGGTGCTTGTAAAAAAAATAGGAAAAGTTTGGAAAGTTAACTCAAATCTCCTCACATCTCAAGTGTGAAGGCGGGGTTCCGTGAAAAAAGACGAAAAAAAAATAGGAACAGGCGGCGTGACAAGGAAAAGCATGGAAACAAGAAACAAAAATATTTCATTCTCCATATTTTCCTTCCAGCGGACTGTATATGAAAAAAAATGTGATGAAAAAATATACGCGAATATATATAGAAAGAGAAAGGAAAGAAGAGCGAGAGAGAGAGAGAGAGAAAAAACAAAGACGGAGAATCCTGGTTGGCAGACTCACGAAAGGATCGAGAGTGAAACCGTCTCGTCTCACTCTCGTGGACGAAAGTCGTGAAACGAAAGAGAGAAAGAGAGAGAGAAAGAGAGAGAGAGAGAGAGAGAAAATAGAAGAAAAGGAGAACGAGAGAAGAGAGAATTGGGAGGGAGAGTCTGACTCGGTTTTATTTGCACGTACGTATAGCCGTGTGCGATGAAACGAAGAAGAAAACGCGAGTTTATTCAACAGAGTGAGAGATCCGTCAGTAGACACGAGGCGAGACGCACATATATGTATATTTGCATATATATCTATATATATTAAGAGTAAGTAACAAAGACCGCGGGCGAGTTGCGGTTCTTTGTGTATATGTATTTCAAGTGTGTGTAAAACATCGAGGAACAAGGAGAAGTGGAGAGAGAGAGAGAGAGAGAGAGAGAGAGAGAAAAAGAGGGAGAGTGAGACTAATTTTATGGCGAGACTAACGTCCAAGCGAGAGGGCGAATACGAGAAGGATTCGGAAATAAACGAGACGAGAGAGGATAAAAGTTGGACCATTCGCCAGCAAGGAGGGAATATACGAAGAAAAAAAAAGTAGAGTGAGGCTCAACGAAAAAGAAGAAGAAGGAAAAAAAGACGTGGAAAATAAAGTTAGCGAAAGAGAGGAAGAGAGAGAGAGAGAGAGAGTTCGGCAAGCGGCACATCGCGACAACAAAGAGGCCTTCTTCACATTTGCCCGCACTACTAGCATTCCCATAAGAGGAAAAAATATCTATATAAATAAGTCCCCTGCACCGAGAGATTCGGAATACAACCGCGATATTATCGTCTCAGAATTATTAACGTCGAGTGAGATAAAAAAATGTTTGCAGTAGATTATTAAATTATGTTACGAGCGATACGCATATTTTTTAAGCTTGTAAATATTGCTCTATTTCATCAATGCTCGAATTCACGAGGAGGAAATAAATCGATTCGTCATTTGATTGATGCTTTTTTTTTGTCCAAATTTCATTCAATCGTTCGATTAATATTTTTAGTAAATATTTACTTTTTTTCTTATATCTTTAACCAGATTATTTTAATCACACATTTTTCGACAATTTCTCGATGACTCGAAAGATTTTTGAGGTTGTGTCTGTGTGCCAAAATATAGATTTGTTTACAATTTCAACTGGTGTGACATTTCTTCGTTTTTATTGTTCGTTGCTATTTTGTAATGTTCGTGCATATTTTTCACCAACATTTTCATTTTGGAATCAATTTCTATCG
This sequence comes from Campoletis sonorensis, assembly GCA_013761285.1. Taxonomy (NCBI): domain Eukaryota; kingdom Metazoa; phylum Arthropoda; class Insecta; order Hymenoptera; family Ichneumonidae; genus Campoletis; species Campoletis sonorensis. The sequence continues at coordinate 91,470 of JACEOJ010000165.1, forward strand.
ATGTTTTTTTTTATCTCACACGAAAATAAAAATTATCGACGCAAATTGATTTTCGAGAGAATTTTGGAAAATTGGCAAACAATATTAAATTTCAAAATACGAAAATAGTGTTATCGTAACAAATCTTTACCGAAAACAAAACAAAAAACGGAAATTAATGCCGGTATTTTCAGAAATGAACAATTTTTTCGTTGGAATTCTGAAAAATCAAGATTCGGTTCATAGAAAAACTGAATTTTAGCACAAAAAAAAAATTTCGTACAGACGAAAAAAAAAAGTCGTAAATGAATTTAAAAAATATCATTGTTAGACAATTTTCCAAATTGTAGGATCGGAAAAAAAAGGTTAAAAATAAAACTCACCAACGATGGAATCATCGGGACAAATATCACTGGGTTGTTCGATCCTCTGTTGTTGCAAATGTACCATCTGATCGTCGAGGAGTCCTTGAACCTGGTGAGGGACGACGTCGGATGGAATAATCGAATTTACCGGCTCGAGATTATCGTTGATAATATTGGTGACATTGATGCTGGATGAATTGCACGAAGTGGATGAGGAAGAGGAGGAGGAAGAGGAGGAGGAGGAGGAGGAGGATTCGGCTTGGCTGGTGACAACGGCGTTTTCTAGGTCGTTGGGTATCGTAGACGACGAGCCGTCACAAGGCCCGCCGCCGTTTTGTTGCTGCACTCCCGTCGTAGCTGCCATTCGATCCTCGTGCATTCCAAAACCAATCTCGTTTTTCACTGTATTTTTTATATTCGCGAAATATTCCGAATTGATAAATCGCTTATTTGTAACAATAGCCCGCAGTGTCGTATTGGGAAGGCTTTAAAAGTCAAAATTAACTGAAAAAACGTACGATGAAAATAGCGCTGATTTACATTTAACGTAAATGTATATCTATATATATTCTTTTTTGCTAAAACACACACGAACAAATGGCAAAGTGTCTATGTCGTTGGCGATCAACACCTACACGAGCGTAAAGAAATAATTTTGGTCTACCAAAACGTATTTGAGAAACAAAAAATCTATATGTATATTTATTTACACAGACACTCGCGAAATTTAACCCATCACTGTTGTTTCGTACGTAAACTTGGTCCGTCACAATAATCGCCAAGTTTTAAAATCCAACTTGAGTGTCTCTATCCCTTATTTCCGCGCTATTTAGACTCGCAACACGCCGCTTGACTCGGCTAATTTTTCCTTTTATTTTATTTTATTTTCTTCCTTTATTTTCTCTCTCTCCCGTTTCTCGCGCCCGCGCGGCCGAGCTTTGTATATGTGTTTCTCTGTCGTTCGCGAAGAGCGGGAATTGCGCGAGAGCAGCGTACGTTTGTCTCTGTCGGACACACGCGCGTGCGTGCGGCTGCGACACGCCGGCGAGCCACCGAGCGCCCCCCCAGATTCCGGCCCTGGCAGAATTTTTTTTTTTATCCTCTTGTGCCGTTCGCTCTTTTTATTTCTTTTTCTGCTCAAACGGATCGCACTGGGCGAGGGAACAATGTTCGGTTATTAAACTAGATTATACCGAGAGTAACAACGATTTATAACTAAACGCGTTGTATTTTATTTGTTTAGTGTCTTATTTTATTGGACGATAGTATTATCGTGCACACTCGTTCACTTATCGACGACATTGTAACCGTCCTGTCACACAGAATCGCACACGCGAGAAGACGAAGCAGAAGCAGAAGAAGAGGCAAGCAAGAGGAGAGAGAATTTCGTAGCCCCTCTCTTCGCGGGGGAGAAAAAGAGGAGGGCGGGGGAGGGGGGGAGGGGGGTCAGTGATAAAAAAATGTATGTGTGTGAGACAGAGGACAAAGAGAACGAAGAAAGGGAAAATCCGTCCCGCGGTATTCTCCTGGATAGAGACGAACGTAAGAAACCGAAGGAATTAACAAAAAAATAATACACGCACAAACACGTATGACGGTGCGGCGCGGGATATCGCGCACGCGATTTTCCTTAGCGTTAGACAAATGTAGGTCTGTAGGCCACTTCACTTACACTTTGCATCCCCGGAAGCAACGCGGGAGTGAGAGAGAGAGGGAGAGAGAGAGGGTGTGTGTGTGCGTGTGGGGGAGAGAGAAGGAAAGACGATGGGAAAACTCGCGAGTGAGACGAGCAATGGACTTCCTTAGTCAAGCGAGAGTCGCCACCACGCACACACACAGACACATACGCGACACACGCACGCACTGTGACAGCAGCACCGAAGATTTTTCGGTTCGGCCAGTAACGTAACTCACGAATTCAAAACCACTCGCTTATTCCTTTTTTTTCACCTCACTTTTTTACTCTCCCGCCCTTCTCTCCGGGAAATTCGAACGAAAATAGTTCGCACTCAACTCCGTGACCTTGCACTCCTTCGCGACCTCTCACCCGCGAATACCTCTTTTTTCTTTGTCCCCCCCTCTCCTCTCCTCTCCTCTCTCTCTCAGGATTTCCTCCTCGTGCTTTTCATTAACCCTCGTGTGTGTAACAGTCCCGCGCAGACGCGAAATCTCTCGCCCCGGGCAGAGTCTGGAGCGCGAGAGAGAGAGAGAGAGAGAGAGAGAGAGAAAAAGAAGGAGTGAAAGAAAAACGAGAGTTGAATTGCTTGAATGAAATAATAACGTCGAAAAATAAATAAACACGAAATTTTGACACTTCAATGTTCGAGCAAATGCGAATTTCTGTTATTCACATTTGGCTCAAGATTTATTGGTTTATTCGCGATGTGATTACGTAACTTTTGTGAAACATTATTTACGCGACATTCCTCGATGCTAGATCAATCGCAAAATGTTGAAGACCAATGTGTACGTGTATCTATATAGATAGATATATAAATAAAGTTTTTGTGCCGCTATAACTATACATATGTATGTATATGCTGTGCGACAGCGTTGATAAACGCGACTCTCGTTATTTCGCAAGATTTCGGCGACTCGCCGATAAATTTGAATATTCAAATGAACAAAGAAGCTCGTCTATGTCCGTCGAAACTTGAAAGTAGAAAATGCGAAAAAAGAAACGAGTAATTCCAATGAAATAGGCGAGTTCTTGATTGTTTTGCTTAGAAAGTGCTATTTTATAAATATTTTCGAGCGAATTGCGGTTAATGTATCGGACCCCTTTAGGGCCTTAACGCTTGATACGGGAATGTTCAAACGAAAGGGAAAACTCGGCGCGCAACGAGCCGTCAAGTGTGCCAATCCCTTTCGGCTTCTATAAACGCCGATACGAAACACGCGATGATACTTTGACGTAACGAGATAATTAATGGATCGGAATAAAAGGTTCATAATCGTTTAATGCCAATTTATCGATTGTTCGGTCCTCCAGGAATAATTATAACCGCGAATACGCGGAGACCGTGAGAAGGTTTTGTGGTTATGACGTTCAGGAGTGAGAGTGTTGTCGGGAGAGTAAACGTTGCGGGGCCCTCGCGGAGCGACCTCAAATTACGGCACTGCTTCAATCGACGAAATGTCACGCAGTAACCACGTAATTCTTTCGCGCTGCGGTTCAATCTCGTCTCAGTTTTTCTCACACATAAACACACATGTTTTTTCTCATTTAATCCGTGAACGGACAAATTCCGAGGAATTTTTTCTCAATATCGTCGATTTTGCGGTTTTATCTTCCCCCCTTTTTTCTCCTTTCAATTAATATTGCACTATCACGAAATTTTGCTTCGAGCTTCGATACCTGGGGACCATCAACGTTCCGGCACACCAACCCCCCACCCTCACTATATCCTCCTTCTCCACATTCACACCCGAACGAATGAGAGAATGAGAGAGAGACCGAAGAAACGTTTAGAAAACGCGGTTCCCCCTTAAGTAGGTCAGGTGTCACAACTTACGGACGAGACCGACGGCGGAGCCCCTTTTTTCGTTCACCTCAAGTTGCATAATTCACCGTCACGCGTTACTTCACCCTCTTATTTTTCAAAACCCCCTGCCAATTTCATCTTATTTCCCCAAATATTCACCAACCACGATTATCAATTAATTATTACCCTCTCGACCCTTTTAACACGTGCTACATATATTAATATCTACCATCCAATAACCCAACATCAACATTGAACAATTGTACTCTTGACTAACGTCATACACCCGAGATCCAGCAAAACAAAATGGCGACATCTCGCGGTCTAACCCCGCGAATTTCAAGTATCCACGTATTTGCAATTGCGATTTTCTCAATTCTTCTGAAATTTCTATCAATAATTGTCTAAATAAATGTAATAATTAAATATTAAGGGTTTTCGTAACATTTCTCCAATTTTATTGACATTTTTATTCGAAATAAAGCAACATTCGCAGGCGGAAGAAGTTTTTATTCGAGTTTTCCTCAAAAATATTTTTATTGTTAAAGTAATAATAAAACAATTCAATTATTGTTAAAATATAATTGTTATTTATTGTTTCTACGTGTTTTTGGCATCAAAATTTCATTTTTTATTGCAGAATTATTTCCATTTGACAAGTAAAAAAACACAATAATCACAATATCGAGATTTTTTATCCTTTTTTGCATCATTCGTTATTAATTTTTTACTGCGTTCGAAAATACAGGATTTTTTTCGACAAAAAGTCATCGAACATTTTGTAAATCGTAAAAATTCGACATTTTCCTAATAATACTAGAACCACTCGGTTTCACACAAATGCAATTGTTAAAATTGTCATGAAACTTGTGTCAGAACGAATAAAAATAAATGTTAGAAAGAAACGTCAACTTGATGTCAAAATTGTAAGGCACTGGTGTTCAAAAATACATATATTTATTTATTGCATAAGAAAATATCGTTATTCGTCAATACGAGCATTCGAATATGACTAACAAGAGTATATTTTATATAAAAAATATTGGATAAGATTAGTTTGAATATAAAAATCAACATAATTGAAAATTGCATCGTTGGGAAGCACCGAAATTTTCAATTATTATATTTCATTAATGAAAATTCATTTTTACGTATTTCATGATATTTGATCTCGTCATTTTTCAAGTTTGCAAAAATCATTATGATTTTAAAGTCGACTTTCTTTTAATCTCAAAAATCATCATTGTGAGTTCTTCATTTTTTAAAAAAAGTGAAGATTGCTGCTCAAAGGTGCAAGTTTTAATGCGATGAAAATCGACTTTAAAAAATAATGACGTTTGCTTGTGTTTTGACAAGAAAAAGTGTCAATTTCTCAGCCTTTTTGACTTCCCTTCAAAAGATTACGAGAAATGATGAGTCTCTGAATTTGAGCGGTTCCTTCGTAAATTTGATAAATTTTTGCGTCTCTCATGAGTTTTTCGACCGGATATTCAGTGTTGAAACCAGCGCCACCGAAAATTTGTACAGCGTCAGTGGCGCACTTGTTGGCGACATCGGCGCCATAACATTTTGCGATACTCGCCAGCATCGTCGCCTCAGGAAGCTTTTCGTCCGCTGCCCAAGAGGCTTTCATCCAAGCGAGTCGAGCAGTTTCGATCCCTATCGCCATGTCCGCGAGCATAAACGCCACCGATTGATGCTCGCTTATTAATCTTCCAAAAGTTTTTCGCTCCATCGAATATTTCAATGCTTCGTCCAACGCCCTCTGCGCTAAACCGACCGCACCACAAGCCACCATCGGCCTCGTGCTGTCAAACGTTTGCATCGCTATTTTGAATCCTGCACCCTCACCCGTCAAAACATTCTCCTCTGGGACTCTCACGTCCTCGAATGTTATCATTCGAGTGTCCGATGCCCTCTGTCCCATATTCATTTCCTATTGAAAACGAAAAAACATCGAAATTTTATCTTTCTTTTCATTTTTTTCTTTTTTTCGTTCTCTTTTTTCTTTTCTTTCTCGTTTTTTCTTTTGTTTCTTTTCTTTTCCAGTTCTCTCATTAATTAATTATTTTTTGTTCGCTAAAATTTCGATCTAATTACTGAGTTTTTCCAAATTGTAAAGATTTCATTTCTGTTTTTTTTTTTCTTTCGAAAATTTATGATTTTTTGGGCCAACATTCTGATAAAATTATCGTATTTTTCAGATTTTACACGTCATTTGAAATTTTATAATAAATCTCTTTTTTGATGAGAGCCTTTTACTCGTTTTTGTGATTTCTTGAACTGCGAATTTTTGTTTTCAAGTTACTCATGTTTGTAGCACGATCCCAGTCACTTGAATATTTTTAGATAACGGAATAATAAACATTGTACTTATCATGACGTAAAAAATATAGGAATGAGAAATATGGAATAAATAGAAATACAAATCGACTAGAATGTAAAGAAAAATATGGAACTAGGAATATTAAACCGTATGAACTGTTTCATTTGAATTTGCTGAATTCTTACTTTTCGACCTGGCGTAACACCCTCGGTTTCCCGATCGACGATAAAAGCCGTAAACGCTTTACTCGCCGGTGCTTTTGGATCTGGATTCGTTCTCGCCAGAACAAAGTACCTGAAATTTTTACATCAATTAAATATCTTCAAGATTACAAGATTTAAAATTTTTTAAGTTTACAAAAAATCATCGAACTATTTATTTGCTTAAATATAAAAATTAATAAAAAATTTTTAAACACAATTGAATTATTCATTTCCTTGAATGTAAAAATAAAAAAAAATTTGAAGAATGAAAATGAATTATTTATTTGCTTGAATATGAAAATTAAAAAAATAAGAAAACACAAAGCAAGCGAGTCTGAATATTTTCTATGAATTTCAACTCACCAGCTCGCTACGCCGCCGTTCGTAATCCACATTTTTGTTCCATTGATTATCCACTCATTTCCCTTCTTTACAGCTTTGGTTTTGATGCCAGCGACATCGGAGCCTGCTCCAGGTTCAGTTACGCAATAAGCCTGAAAATTTAACCAGAAATAAAGCCAAAACAATGGTTGATATATGAAAAAAGTTTCATCGAGTTTTAAACTCACCGCTACAATGGGCTCTGCGATCATTCTACCCAAATATTTCTTTTTCTGTTCGTGATTGCCACCAATTTTGATCGGAGTGTACTGAAAAATTAAGATTTAAAGAAAATTGTCATTAAAATGTCATTTCTATGATTTTTCAATAATTTTTTTGACACGCACAGCCAAACCGGACGTTTCCATCGCTGTCTTGATCGCCGTACAACCATACGCGATCGCTTCCGTTACGATACAAGAGTCAAATGAACCAAGACCGAGTCCTCCTGTAAAATGAAATTAAAAAAAAAACATGAGCATTCGAAATTGTCAATTTCAAAGATTTTTATTCACCATAGAATTCAATTTCTGAGTTGTGAGTATTTTTCCAAGATTGCTTAACCTTTTTGTTGAGGTTTTTGAAAATTCTTAAAATTCATTCTTACATTTTTGACAGCTTTTTTCAAAAAACTGTTCAAAAAAAGGACAATGGGCAAATCAGTCGAATCTTGAAACAATTTATTGATAAATGATTAATATCTCAATGAATTACTTAATCAATTTATGGAAGATTGTATGAAATTTTTACCAGGATTTAATGATTACTTAACAATTTTTCTAACCGTATTCTGGAGGAATAGATCCATTCATGAGTCCCAAACTCCATGCTTTCTTAATAACCGGCCAGGGGTATTCTCCGCTTTTGTCGTAATCAGCAGCTACAGGAATAATTTCTTCACGTGCAAATTTTTCAGCTACTTCTTTCATTTCCCGCTGAGTGTCGGTTAAATGGAAATTGTATCCACTTGAAACAACAGGGGTGGAGGAAAATGTACGACAGAAGGTTTGTCGTAGGGCATTGTTGAAAACCTGATATTCAAAATGAAGTTTTGGAACAATTTAATTAGATGGTAATTCGAAAAGAGTGAAGTCATCAATGATTTTCTTAATTTAAAAATGTGCAGGTATATTTGGTCAGAATTTCACATACCTTTGACACAATCATAATTTATGTTAACCTCAATGCTAATTACGATATCAGTAGTTATCAGATTGCACTTGTTTCAATTGTAACGAACGTACGAAACAGTTTTCGACAAGTTTATCTTGTCGAAACAGAAAAGAGTATGGCGAAAAACAATATTATCAAACGTATTTATAAAAACTGGTTTGTGTCTCGGGTTCAAAGTACGAAAACACACAATTTCTCACAGACATATATAAAATGCATACGTACATGATTTTTCTCCCCCTCCTGCGAAGTGCTGTTGGCAAAAGATGGGTGAACTTTATTTTGTGCTCAAGGGTCATCGTCTTTCAATGATTTTTTCAAAATGCTCCAATGACGATGCACATTTGTTTTATATCAACAATGAAGAACAATTTTCGATCTATTTTTAATCGTCGATAAGTCGTGATTGTTATTTTGAAAAGCTCAAGTTGCTGCTCATAAGAAAAAAGGGGGCAGTGCACGTCAAGATTTCCTGTAAAATGAAAGCCCCGGCGAAAAGCAGGAAGAATTTACGATGTTTTGCAACCATCATCAATTCGTGATTGATTTGTTTATCGAAGAATTTGTGCTCCGATAGAAAAACAAACATTGTGGAGAGGAAAAAATATCACGAAACGATATTTTTAAGTGTCAACTGTCACATATGACCGAGATTTTAGGCTAGCTCGTTTTAATAAATTATTCACCTGTCGTTGCTCTTACGTTTTAACGTTGATTTTACGTGTTTTTTATTGAAGTTTACGATAAAATCATGGATATCGAAATTCATCCACTCACTAGTAATCCTACTGCGGCTTGGCAAGAAATGTCACAGGAACAAAAAGTTATAAAAATCAATGTCAAACCTCCTACAACTGAGGCTCCTACCAACAAGGTCTATTTTACTGTCAAAATAACAAATCGTTCAGTTTCTGGTTCCTTTTTCCCATAATATTATTATTATTTTTCTGAGCATGCTTTATTGTTCGATGCATTCATTTTTAATTTCTATTAAAATTCACAGAATCATAACTTTTGGTCTGATCATATTCCTCAAAATTCTTTGCTCATTTATGTAAGAAATTTGGCAAAAACAATATGTTTATAATTTTCTTTCTACTGTAATTTTGTAAAATTCATATGAAAATCTTTCTTTCTCTCTGTTTCAAAAGAAAATTGGCAGTTTCTTTGAGAAATTGAGCATTCTCGATAGCAAATAAACAACAAAGTAAAGTATTAATAAAAAATACATCTGAACTTTTAGTTGAGGATCGTTTGCATGAGCGACACACATTCCTTGACGCCTTTTATCAAATTTGACGTACCGGAGGGTGATGTATTTATCCATGCCGGAGACTTTACGAAATGTGGAAGCCTTCAGGAAGTGATAGAATTTAATAATTGGATAGGTAAGGATTCCATTGCTCTCTAATAATTTTTACAACCCGTGGGAAATTATTAATTTAGTGAATATTTCAGGAAATTTGCCGCACAAGCACAAAATAGTAATAGCTGGAAACCATGAACTGAGCTTCGATCCTACCTTTACTCATCCATTTTCGACGCAAACCAGTGGCGATAGACAAAAACACACGGGGACCAGTATACTCGACAACATTCCAACCCTGGGAATGTCCAAGGATACACTCGCCGAAGCTATCCAGACTAGAAACGTTAAAGATCATCTGACTAATTGCATTTATTTGGAGGATTCTGAGATCGTCCTTCATGGAATCAAAATTTATGGAACTCCCTGGTAAAAATCGATTATTTTTTAAAATATTCTAAAAAATATCATCATTTTTCTCGCCAAAAAAGATTTTTACGAGTACATCGCCGATTATTAATCTGAAAAGGATTAAAAATTCGAAAAATCATCAGTTTTCAATAAATAGTTCTTGAAAAAGTCAAAATCCTTAATAATTTATTCGAACAATCGATATTTTCTAAATTCTTATGATGCACACACATTAAAAAAGTGTTTAAAGTACGCTCTGGGTCAAATTGACCCAGTGATTTTCCATAAATGACAAGATCTTTTGACCGATTGGTATTTTTTTTTTTTCCCAGGCAACCTGAATTTTGCAAATGGGCATTCAACGTTCCTCGAGGAGAAGCCTGTCTCGCAAAATGGGATTTGATTCCCGGAGACACGGACATTCTCGTAACGCACACACCGCCCATAGGCCACGGGGATCTTTGTTGCAGCGGAGTTCGTGCCGGTTGTGTCGAACTTTTGTCGATCGTTCAAAAACGTATAAAACCAAAATACCACATTTTTGGTCACATCCACGAGGGTTACGGAATATCCTCGGATGGAAAAATCATTTACATAAACGCATCGACCTGCGACCTCAATTATTTACCGAGCAATCCGCCAATAGTCTTTGACATTACGTTGCCTCCGGGAATGAGTAAAACTTGAAGTTACAAAACTTGTAAATTGAGCAACAAAAACCCACAGGGTGTTTGACGGAGGCAAAGAAATTCTCGAAATTCTGTGAAGAATTACTCTTCGCTTCTCGAATTGACTGACGTGCGAAACACTCTTATGCCAAACCCTTGCGAAAATTATTATATCTTGTAAAAAGTTACGCAAATAGCTTTCAACCCCAAGATCCATTTTAGTCGATCATTCAATCCTAGAGAACGCACGCTTTAGTCGATCGAATTTTTTCTACTGTGCTTCAGCTATCGGTGCTTACAAAAATTATTGGATCAACTTTTTTTTGACGCTTTTCATAAAATCCAGGCCAGAGACACTTTTTCACGCGCTCGAGACCATTTTTACTAGGTCGGATTTCGGTATTTTTCTATTTTTATAGTATATTTTGAAGCATAATCAAATATTTACATTTAAAACTATTGCAATCGTACATTTGCAAAAAAAAAATGACGAAAAATGCATGAAATTGGAAGTGATTTGTCTAAATTTTCATAATTTAGTTTCTAAATTCGTTTTATTATAATTGTCATAATTTTACGATAAAAAAACTCATTTTTATTGCTAGAAATTTAAAAAATATCGTTAAACGTAGTAATATATATTTTTTCACCTCTAAGATTAATAAATAATGACCTTGAGAGTATGAAAATGTCTCTTGGCACATGGCAACGTGATGATCGAATTGTTTCATCAGTCTCTACTAATGAAATCGCACTTGTAATTAGCTTCATCGTGTCTCGATGCTTGAGTAGTTTACCTTTTGTACCTGTTTGCTAACGAGAAAAGACTCTAATTCAAAGTTCTCTGATGGCATCGCAGTCGTGGATGGAAAATGGTCTTAAAAAATGAGTAAAAAGCAGTCGAGTTGTTGAGACTTCATAAAAAACAGATTCGACTTGAATTATTTGTCGAATAATCCGTGAATACCAATTTTGTTCTACACTGAAAATTGAAAATATCATTTTCCAATTGAATTTTGTCCACCTGCGTTTAATCGAGGGGGGTAAAGAGCTGTAGAAAAAAAAAATACGAAGATTTGTACTTAAACGAATGTATTTCATAGACTGGTCGAAAAGCCAGTTAAAATATTTGTCTGCGTAACATTGTGTAGAGTTACACACACGATATAATAAACGAATATAGAGAAAACCATGATTTTGTTTTTTTCTTCTTTCTTTTTTTAAATCGCAACCTACGCAAACCCAACAGAATTTCGATGAAACAAAAAAAATCTGGCCAATAACGACGGGAAATAGGAATTTAAAAAAATTTATCAACTTCGTAAGCTTTCACTTACCGTCCTACTTTAGAAATTTCGTTACGTTTCTTATTTTCTCACTCAAATCCGAAAATCAAGGACGCGCGACTAACCGAAGTGTGCTTGCCTCCGAGTAGGATAAGGATCGTCATCTTGAATCGTGAAAAAAAGGGGGGAAAAAACTATGAAATAATTTGCACAAAACTGCGCAATATGCATATTTCTGACAAAATGTTATAAATATAACAGTGATTTACTATCATACTTGTCATTCTATGTTGCACACAAAAAAAAACCGAAAAAAATGTGATCGCGGTGCATTGCACGATCGCATTTTTGGATTATACAGTATTTTTCCATTTTCTCTTCACTCTCTCTCTCTCTCTCTCTTGCACTCTTCATGATCAAAGATAAAAACAGTTTATAAACGATGCCAGATCGCGATGTAAATTACAATTATGCTGCTTGGTCTCGTTGATTCGATATTGTCATCGAATTCGTTTGATTTTCATACTTTATTTTCGTTCTTCCATGTTCGTATCTTCGTTACTAACGCGTTGTCATTTCATTTATTTATATATATATATATTTTTATATAAACATAAACATCGTCGTTGTGCCTGCAAAATTCGACAATATTTCCAACGTTTTTGACACTCCGGTACGAAGCGTAAAGAGTTACGAATCGTTTGCTCAAAGATGATCAGTTTTGAGACGTGAAAAAATGAAATTTCTTAAACATTTTGGAATTCGAGCCTTATTTAGATTTTTCATTCTCCTGACTTATTTATTTATTTATTCATCCAAGAGTCAAACTTTGCAGACGCCAGGACGACGTTACGTTGATGCAAAGATAAGCCGGAACGAAAGCAACGCGATGCCGTTCAACGGCGAACTCTCATTAATAATAAATTCACCAAATAAATCTACGCTTCTAACGGAGCAAAACAAACGAGAAAAAAAAACAGAAAATAAAATTATGCAAAGGTCTCTGTTGGCTTATGGTTCGCGAAGGAAATATCATGGCTCAGCAGGCCAATGAAACTATTCGTAAAACTTATCTCGCGCGAAAATAACTCGAGATTAACTCAACGAGGAGATTCGACCACGCTTGGATGGAATAAAATCTTTTTTCTTCTTCTTTCCGCCCCTTTTTCTTATTTTTTTTTTTTTTTGCATTTTCACATTAGGACAAAAGAAAATATGTATCTTTCTTTCAACTTAACTGAGTAGTAGTAACAATGAAACTGCTAACGTACGATTACACTCTTCTTAGAAAGAATCGGGCGAGCTTTTGTTTCTCCTATCTTTCTCTCTTCCTTCGCTTCTTTTTTATTCCTTTTTCAGTCATTTTTCATTTCGCATTTACGTGCCTCTCAGTAAGGAACGTTCGAAAAGAGATACGAGACCGATTCTCCGTTGTGAGTCCTCCTTACTGCCTCAGCGAACATCATCGAAACGTCGATGCACTGAAAAACGTTTTGAGACCCATGAATTTTTGATTTATCGATAAATTTTGCGAAAAAATGGGCCTACATTTTTTTTTAAGCATTATTATCAATAAAAAATCATATCACAATCAATTTTGGGCGGGGAAAGCTATAAATATGATGATAATTTTAAAAAAATACAAAACAAGACTGAAATTAATCGTAATATCATTTTTTAACAATATTTGATGATTTTTACCTGAATTTTGGGGCAATCTTTCATGTGATTATCCTGAGGAATCGTATTTGTAACGACAACAGCTTCGAAACAAGCGTTATTGATTCTGCAGATTGCCGGACCGCTGAAAATTCCGTGAGTAAGAATGGCGTAAACTTTCGTAGCTCCAGCCTCCAGAAGTTTCTCAGCTGCGTGACAAATCGTGCCGCAAGTGTCGGCCATGTCGTCCACCAAAATCGCCACCCTGTCTTTAACGTCTCCGACGAGAACCATGCTCGCAACTTCGTTCGCTTTTTTTCTTTCCTTGTGAATCAACGCAAATTCCACGTTCAAACGATCAGCGATCGATGTAACCCTGAGAAAAAAATAAACGAAAGTAATAAGTAAAAAATGTCGAAATTTCAATCCATTTTATAGTTTTCTATAATATCCAGAATTTTGCTCAGTTCATTATTCAACAAAGAAATTATTTGGAATGTTGGAAAACACAAAAAGTTGTTGTCTATTAGTTTTTGGATAAAAAAGAAGTAAATAAATACCTTTTGGCTCCACCAGCGTCAGGGGAAACAATAATGCTGTTTCGCCACTCAGCGATATTTTCTTTGATCCATTTGAGAACGGCAGGTTCGGCGAATAGATTATCAACAGGAATGTCAAAGAAGCCTTGGATCTGGCTGGCGTGAAGATCCATGGTGATGATATGATCAGCGCCGGCGACGGAGAGCATATTGGCGACCAATTTGGCGGAGATAGGGGCACGACTCTGTAAGAACACGATAAAAACTATAATGATTGTAAGTTCCTTGTTTATCTCGAGTCCCTCAAGTCCATTTGCAACTGGCAATGTCCTGTAATTTCAAAAAAACATCTCCTGTTAATTTTGCCATTTTCGTTTATCTCTTCATACGTTTTGTTTGTTTCTTTGCTTATTCGTTTTTATATCCAATTTAATTACCGGTGTTTATCACACTTTGCGGACGATCCCCGATACTCCGCGTGGTCTGAAAGTATTTTTAACGATAAAGAAGAAAAAAAAACGAAAGTAAGAGAAAGAGAGACAGAGAGAAAGAGAGAGAGAGAGAGAGAGAGAAAGAAAAAAATAGAAAAGGGATAAACAAAGATTGTGAGACGTGGTGTGCGAATATTTTGTTGATAGAAAAAAAATCGCGTTTTTATGCAGAGAATGAGAGAAAAATCACAGAAACTTTAACATCCAATGATTTCTGACGTTTTGTTTGCTTTTTCTTTCGATTTTCTCGTTACGAATTTATTCTTGACTCGGCAAGGCCACTTCAGAGGGGACAAAATATGAATACAAACGCTAAGTGTTCAGAGACAGTGACGAAAAAAAATTAAATACATCAAAATTTCAATGATAAATACTTGAAGAAGAAAAAAATGAAGGAAAAAATAAAGACTTTTGTTGCAAATGCACCCCAGTTAGACTCGACGGGTACTGTAAGTAAAGCAATATCATCTAAAGTTAATAACAACAACGATAAATGGGAAATCGAAATTATTTATACCGAGCACAACGAACCTTGAAGTCATAATCGTTCGTTTTATTTTCATTTTTTTTTTGTTTTCTTTTTTTTTCGAACTATCGCTCAGATCGAGATAACAAATAGTTATCAAGAATCTTCCGCGAACGTGTAAAACTCGACGAAATAAGTTACGAAGGACATTTTTCGCTCGAACGTCCATTATAATGATCGGGCGAATCTTATCGTTCGAAAAAAAAAAAGAAAAACAATTATCTACGACGACAGAAACAAAATTAGGCTGTAAACGTCACAAAAAGCTCGATTCCTTGTTAATGGGTGGTTAAAGTCTCGAAAATGATGTAAATTTTTATTCGTTCTAATGAAAACTGTAATTATGTTGATATTTTTTTCGAGATAATGATTCTCTTCTACAAGCAACCACCATTCGGTGGCAAAAATTAATCGTTATTAGTGTTACACTCGTAGAATAAATGTAAAATAAAAAAACAACAAGCGACGAAACAATATAAAAAAAAAAGAATTAATTATAACCATTGAATTAGTACCCAAAAAAGAAAACAATCGTAAATATCTCGATACCCAAAATAATATCAATCCACTGATAACGACACCACATATTCGCTATCGTATTAATATTTTGCCCTCTCATTCAGATGTCAATAATGCTTTTACCGAATATTTCCATTCATTCATGGGGGGTAAACGCGTTCATGGTTTTGTGCAGCGAATGTGAGAAAAAAAAACTATTATTACGTGTTTTAAACGATTTTTTTATAAAATTTTCTTTTATCCACTGGCATTTTTTACTTTGCTTTTTGTTTTTATTGATTTTTTTGTTAGTCCTACGGGATATAATTTGCCAGTTAAGAGAGTACAACAACAAAACGATATATTGAAGTAAACGTTCGAAAAATCAGGATATTTAAAATGTTTAACGAAAAATATAAAACGACGTAACAAGTCGATACAATAATACGAGTTATGTGTATAATTACAAACGCTTCACTCGGTAAATCTTGCTTCTCGTTATATACTCACTGTCGACAGGTCGGGCACAAAGTCCTGAAAATCACCCAACTATTCAGATCAATTATACAACTTTGTCCTAAACTCTACCAACTTCCCTTTTCATTGATCCTCAATATTATACAACACAATAAATTCATCAATGAAAATAACAAAAAAAAAGATCAAATATATGTGCACGAAAGAATTATAAACCAGGGATTACGATAGAATCAAGAAATTTTGTCAAAATATAAAAAGCTCGTTCGAAAATCGTTTTAAAATGTTCGCTGAGAAGAAAATCGTGAACCGCACGTTTTTTCGATTATTTCAGACCCAAAAGTACGAGCTCCCAGGATCAAAATTAAAATTGACTCCAAAAATACCCTCAAGTCGAGTCGTTCCTTAGTGTCGATGTTTTGAACACTAATTTTTCAAATATAATTCTTCCAATGTGCAAAGGATTATGACAATAATAAAAAATGATAAAAATTAGCAACATAAAAAACAGCGATACAGAAGAATTTTCAATAGACGTTTTACAAACTCGTGCAGATGTCAAAATTGTCATAATTATTTATTCCCACAATTGCTATGACGTTAATCGCGAAGGCTTTCGCTTCGAACAATATTTGTTACATTTCAGCAACGAAGAAACTCATCATTTTTTCTCATTTTTCTTATTTTGTCTGTTTTCTTTTTTTTTAATCAATCGTTGCTGCAATTGTAACATTTATATTGCCCCCTGCGATCAGTAAGTCCAGCTTATGTTTTGCAACGTACCACGTTGGGTTATCGGACATTAATCGATAACCCTGAGGTTATTTCACCGAGATACTCACTGCCTCACGACTTTTTTTTCCTTTTCATCTGTTTTCAAAAAATCTCTACCCTCGTATCGCCATCGACACGATTCCTTGCGCACTTTTTCCTTCAGCAAAGTTACTGAGCGAACGATAAATTTGTCTCGACGATTGATTAGTGAAAATGATTATTTTTCCAATTTTCCTATGACAATTATTGCAACGATTAAAATTCAAATATTATTCGTACAAGATCACACCTTCAAAATATTAAGAAACAAATGAGGACAAAAAACAACCAACTTTTCGTCGGATTTAAATGTTTGTTAGAAAATTCACATTTTCTTAAGAACCAATGGCAACTTTTTGGAACGGTTACTCATTTTTCAGTCAATATTTACGGAATTTAAAGCAGTTTTTTCCATTTAGCAAAATTTCAATCTATGGAACTAGATTTTCAAGATGAATGCAACTTTTCTTTGTTGTTTTTTCAAATGATAAATATGGTGGATTATTTATTCTTCATTTAATATTGTAATCAATCGCGGTTTCATTCTCTCTTTCTCTCGCATCACGATGAAGGATGATAAAAGCGCAATTGAACCGGATAATAATGCCTGCCAAGCGTTTTATAATAAACTCGTTAATGATATTTAGATTAGGCAATCCCAGACATAAGTTTCGTCATATGTTTTCAATCGCACGTAACGATACGAGTTACACTATTGTAAGTGTGTATTTTATCAGCGTGTGTGTCGAATTGAAAAACCGTTTTTTCAAAATAATTATTCTCGTGCTTTGATGAGAAAAAAAGCGTGTTAGAAAAAAAGAGGAATAATCGATAACGAAATGGACAGTAGATGATTAAAGAAGAAAAGAAAATGTGGCCACCGGAGGGTTTTCAGTAAATTCCTTAAATATTAAGACTCCTCGGTGACTGAGTCGAACATGCAAAGAAAAAAAAAAGAAAAAAAAGTATAGCAATAAATATTCTTCTTTCAACCTAAAAAAAAAAAGATATGTTTATGCTCGAACTGCGAACGTCCGTCAATTTTGCTGAATTCTGTATATCCCAAATAAAAAAAATGATAAAATTTGTCGTATCGATTAAAAATCAAATAAATAATGGTACATGAAAAAAAAATAGATGCGTTCGTGTAAGTGTGTCATATTTTTGGAGATGTGCTACGAATTACCCAATGACGGTAAAAAATGACCTTTAGGAATGAAAAATTTGGATTAAGCTGGAACGATTTACAAAATGTCAAATAAAATGTCTACCAAAGTGTGTCGCGTTAGATTTTTTAATCCTTGTTTTCTCCCACGAATGTGTCGAACGACAGTGATTGGCGCATTGTTTCATCCCCATACAGATGCAAAAGCTACAATAATGAATTAAGAAAATAAAAAAAAAATACAAAAAAAAAGGTAATAAATATACAAAAAAAGAGAAAGAATATTGAGAATGGCGTAATTCGTTGAATCGCCACAAAATTACCCTGAATTTCCACTCGTTCGACTTCACGACAACCCGATTCTTTGCGGGGTCGGTTTTTTCTGCACCGTCACCGCCCTGTGGAGATATCATCACAATAAACATAAAAATAATAATTCATAGTCGACAACATTAATCGCCTTTCCTCCGCGTTTCATTAATACGCGTGTTTATGTTTCTTTTTTCTTTGACGTCGATTCTCCACCATTTTCCGCTCTCCTACGCACACATTTATCGACACTTTTTCATAAATCATTTTTTTCTTATTCGTATCTTCCGCTTGATTTTTTTTTTCCTTTTTTCCCCATCAACGGACCATCAAAATTTGTTTTTAGCATAAATTGTACGTACCCGGTCAACAAAATATTGGATCACTTCCATTTTTTACTTGTTACAGGATTCAACAAATGGATTTCTAACTACGGGGTAAAAAAAAGTGAAAAAAAGTCAATGTACCGCATCCCGTACCTTGTCCTTCTTGTCCTGCCTCGCGTACGGGAAACAAGGTATTACCGCCGTCACTCTTGACGCCGATGCTATCTTACACGCATTGATCATTATCAACAGCTCCATCAAGTTGTCGTTCACCTCTCCGCTTCCGCTCTGTACTATGTAGACATCTTCCCCTCGAACTGATTCTCCAATTTCCACACTGCCAAACAACATTTTTTCAGTCAAAATCCCATTTTTTAATAAACCAAGTCAGTTTTTTTAATCCTCGAAGTTTTGAAATAATAAAAACTCATTTTAACTAATCTGGAGGTTGGAAAAAGTCAATATTTCACAATTATTGGCCATTTTTTCCATTATTTTTTTATGAGAACAGAACAAAATGATTTTTTGAAATTCGTTTCCGATTGAAATTGAATTTTGGTTAAAAATAAAATTGTTTTCTTCATTCAAAAAGTTTCAAAATAGTACAAATTTCTTCAAACAATTCAAAGCGTTTAAAGTCCATTTTTTTTCCAATTTAAGAAACAATGAAAAATGCAAATCCATCGAAATTTTGATACTTTACATTAAACAGAAGTTATTTGGGCTCAATATTTTTGATAATTCAATCTTTTGGTTTTTTTTATAAATATTTTTCAACATTTCTTATCGCCACATCGAAGGAGTTAAGCATTTGAACTGATTTATTTTATAATTATCTTTGAACTGAGAGAGCCAAAAATTGAAGAAGAAAATGCGACTCGTAAACATTTATATTCGGATGGAAATTAAAAGTTATTTGATAATGAATAAAATCATAACGAATCTAACGAGATTTCTAATCAGGCCAATAAATCAGTATATATTTGGAAGGAAAAGTTAAGCAAACTCATAGAATTATACAGATAGCGAAGGTCACAGAGATCCAAAAATGAAGGAGTGGGAGAGAGGTGTAACGGAGCTGTACAGACACGGATGAAAAGTTGGCTGTTGGCTTGTGAGTGAGGCACTAATACGATTGAATAAAAAAGACGCTGCCGGCATGGCCAATTAACGTTCCTCAATCAAAAAAGAACGTTTGAAAAATTGAAGAGGTTGCCAGTTACAGGATTGAATATTCGGATGATGTAATAGATCAAACAAGAGAATTTACGTCGATTTTAATGCGCGAATAAAAACAGACAAAAACAGCGCGCATTTCGGAATAAAATTGACGAAAATAACATGGCGAAATGAGTGAATAGATGAAATAAAACGAAAGTCCAACTAGAAATAGTATGGAAAGAAAAAAATAAACAGAGCATTGAGAATTTCGAAGAAATATTAGAAAAATGAGGAAAAAAGTCATAATTCAAAATGGAGGAATAAAAAAACACATGGGCATTTGTTTTGACGCGGGAATGCGCGTCGTAAAAGGTCGATTTGAAAAAGCTGAGATTTTCGAAAAAGTATATATTTTAGAATGAATACACGGATTATTTTCGTTTGGTTACGATGAAAAATCGAGAGTATTGAGTTAGCGTTGGCGGGGGTAGTTGTCCTCGGGACGGGGGTTGCCATTTTATTTCAATCACTGTGCACATTTTTGTGCCGGAAGTTGCCAAAAGAATGGAGAAAATAGCGAAATCTTGTGAAGCGCGTTTTCAATGGTTATTTCGATGAATTTGAATGAAAAAATAGGAATTCGCGATGGCAGGTGAGAAATAAATGAAAATAATGAAGCACGTGGTGTAGGTAAAGCGTTAGAACGATAGTGTAACGTGGTTATGCGAATAAGAGGGAGGAAGAGAATGGGGTTGCGAAGTGCGAACGCGTGGTTGTAATAGTCGACCATTACCATGTCTCGAGGTTGCTGAATTTCTTGGTGACAACCTTGCCGATGTCGATGCCGAGCCTGTCGACGATACGTTGTGCCAAATCTGGATGGGACGAGCCGCTGAAGACTTTGATGTTCGGCATTCTGCTTTGTAATAAACCACCACCGCGGGATTTCTCCAAGTTTGCGCGTAACAAACTCTTGGCACGCACTGGCTGGGACACGGGCATCACTGAATAAAAAACGATAAGCTCAGAGGGGAAAAAAGAGCGGCTCTCGACCAATCAGAGCCCGTTTCCCCACTACCGGAAGTGACGTACTTTGGGAACTAGCTCCGCCCACTACTCGCACACATTTACACGCGTATACCAGAAAACTTTACGATGCGCTCTTTCTTATCGACCATTTTTCGTGCTTCCCTCATCTCGATTTTGTCCAGAGCGACAGAGACACCAACAAATCTTTCTCGTTTCGTTATTTCATAATATCTCCCCTATACGTACACATCCACACACGTAAAAAACCAAGTTCCTTGCTTGACATTGCTGCTCGTCATTATTGCGAAACAAACTCGTCCACGCCGCCTACAATCCTCCCTCCCTGTACTTTTCTATTCTTTTTTTCAATGGTAGGAGAAATATTGCCGAATATATTTCGAAGTCACGATCAAAGTTTATTGAACGTAGTTTGATAAAATAGAATATTATTTTTGCGATATTTGTTTTTAATCTCATTCTTTTTCAGTGCCCTCCGAATAGTGGGAGAAAATATATTGTCGAAAAATATCTAATCGGCGGATTACGAGTTCGAATAAATATTTCACTTGATACGCAATATTCGTGACGTCTTGTTGTGGTTTGTGCACTTTTGCGCAATTATTTTACGTTATGAAATTTTATGATCTGGAATTTTTCATAAATTCATTTATTCTTTTCCAAATACTCGCAAAACAGTTCAAACTATTTTCGAAAAGTATCTACATGTTTAGCAAGACATGTGGAAATTAAAGCAAAAGTCGTCCAAATACGGATCGAGTTCGAATTTATGTAAATTTGCATACGAGATTTCTAACACGTGCATATGGCTCTGAGCAGGCTTCGGGCATGAAAATGTAGGTTAGGAAATCACACGAGCTTCGAAAGATGAAAAAAATTGGCTATAAACGGTTTTATCAAAAAATAATGAATGTTTAATGATAACTTATCATTCAAAACCTTTTTACTACTAAAAACTAATCGAGAATTCATGAGATTCGATATATTTTTAAAAATGTTGCAAACCATATATCAATAAAAAATATTGCGCAAGTCAATAATTTTTTCCGATTTTATTCAAATGAAATTTCAATAATTTAATTCGAATTTTGAATTTGGCCAAATTTTGCACAGCTGTATTTTTTTTGTCGATCTACATGGACATTCAAGAGAAAAACTCTCATGGACGATGAGATGAAATGCCGGTTAAAATAACGTCGCCAAAAAGCGTGTAAAAATTGGTCCAAGGGTTTATGAAGTTTTTGGTTGAGCTCATTGACCAGCCTTCTAGCTCCGTCTAAATTCGGACTAAACGAAAAATCACTTATAAAATGTATAGTACCTATTCCGCGCGAAAAACCCAGGTGAAATTATCGAGCACGAGAACACGCGTGTGCCCAGCAGCGATATAAATATCTTCCTACAATATACTTTTTTTTGTCTCCGTTTCTTTATCCCCGAATCTCGTATGCCGGATTGTTGGCGACACAAAAACTTTTGAAATGCGACACCTGGCGATTGGATGTCGCGGAAAAGAATTATTTAAATATTCACAACTGATAACGTCCCCTATCAAAAAAAAGGAGAATTTCCATGATTTGAGAGCGAGTGGATAAAAGATTTTCATCGTTGGACAAAATCGTTATTGTTATCGTCATCGAAAAACGATCATTGTTATTTTCACACATTATTGTCGTCCATGACGCCACAGCTGTATAAAAAATAAAAGAAACCCATAAAATCGTCTGGTTGTGCCCATTGTTTAAACTCATAAGCTTCTATTTTTGATTCACCGATCAATAGAGAAGTGAAATAAAACTATTTATTAACAAACGTGCATCTTTCATTAAATATTAAAAAAATATATATAGTAATGAATGTTTTATATCGAGATGAAAAAAGTTCATAAACGAAAAATCGATCGATAATTTTCAAATTTGAATTTTTGCGACTTCTTTGCGACACTAGCGCCATGATGATGATTTCTTGCACACGAACATTTGAATTTCCCGCCAAAAATGACATGTGACGTGACTCTAGACAGTGGAGATTCGCGTATCTTTGTGCATGGGCAAAAAACAGAGAGATAAAGAAAAAAAGAGAGTTGGCAGGGAGGCGGGTGACAGTCAACTTTTTCACGATCAAATGTGGCGCCGGTGGTGATCGAATGATTAAATTTTTGCGTTGTTGGGCTCGCTATGTACTCTCTTCTTAATTCCACCCTATTATTTTTCAAGTATATTCGACAAAAATAACATCGAAATTCTGCCGCAAGTGTCAAAAATAACGTTCTCACGTTCTAACCTCGTGCGTCAGTAGAAAATTTTGTTCGCTAGCCAAAAAAAACCTCCCATCATTCGACAAATTTCATCCAACAAAAGTTTTAGAGGGAAGAGAAAAAGACAGAAGGAAGAAAAGGAAAAAAAAAATTCCAAAAGAAAAAAGAGAAAAAAAATACGTTGATCAAGAAGAACGGCTACGCGCGCGCGCCGGTTGGAACACACGCCGTCGAACAAAACCTAAGTATTTTGTCCGAGGAGAAAATTAACGGCTGGCTAAATTGCGAACACACGTTTAAGAAAATTTCACAATTTTCACGATGACATTGTACTGCTGACCGTTTGTGAGAAGGGTGTCGGTGTTTCTTAACCCAGAGCCATGGCGAATATCGCGGCTCAGCGTATAAAACGCGAATTCAAAGAGGTTCTCAAGAGCGAAGAGGTGAGTCTTTTTATTTCGTTGTCAAAGAAAAAAAAAGTGAATTTTCGTTTTTTTTTATGTTTCAACAAAAACATGAACTTAATTTGACGTTACGCAATTTTGATGGGAAAAAAGGACAAAAATTTCGCCATTGTTTCTTCAATCGTAAAATTCCGCACATTTTTTTCGATCGGGAATTGAAACTGTATTTTTTTTTCAAAAATCCAGTATATATTCAGTTTTTCGAAAAATAATTGTTGACAAATAAACTCACCCCTCTCCTGGGACGTTGCCTCGTCATGGGTTTGACCACTCGTCACCGCACTTTCGCACTTGTCGCAATCCATTCGTCGTTGCTTCTGAGAGCAAAAATGGAAAAACATTATTTTCCTTTATCTTGCCGCCCATGTGTTATCTCGAAATATACAAAGTATTATTCCCGCCATTGACAAATCGTATAATCAGCTAGCCAGCAATTTCACCATTTTGCGAGCGGACTTGTGTCAAAGGTCAAAAAGATTAAGGCTTACAAAAAAGTAGCGACAGTTTCAATCTTCCCGCTCCTCTATATTTTTTTTCCACTCCAACAATTTTTCAAATCTCCATTCTTCATTGTTTGAATATTTTGTCTCCGCTTACTCCAGAGTTACGTAATGGCATTGACATGATTGACAGGAGATATGAAAAAAAAGTTGACTGTCTGAAAAACTTCTCACAGAATACTAGATCCGACCTTTTTCCTTGTCCTCGGTTGTTTAACAATATTTCTCCAAGATTTTATGCGCATTTTTGCCTCAAGACTTTTTCTACATTTTTTAAAGGTCGCCAAATGTGCTATCAGGGTTGAATTAGTTAATGACAGCTTTACCGAACTGAGAGGAGAAATCGCTGGACCTCCCGATACGCCTTACGAGGGCGGAAACTTTGTTCTGGAAATTAAAGTCCCTGAAACTTATCCCTTCAATCCGCCAAAAGTGAGTATTTGTTGGAAATCATTAAAGAGATTAAGTAGGAAACTTTGAAATCCATTCGCTTAATATTTTGCACGAGGGAACAATAAATTATAATTATCACAAACCTGATTGATTTGATCTTGATTAATCCACGAGTTTGGGGATTTTTATTGAAAAATAAGAAAGTTCATTGATTATTAATCATTTTGTAATTCTTAATGCAATTCAGAGTAATCAACACGAAAATAAATTGAAAATCATTGATAACTAAAGCACCGTGGAACATTTATTTTGTTCATAGTATTTCCATGCTCAATTTTTCCTTTTTCATTCATTGAAAACTTTTTTTATTTTCTGAAAAAAAAACTCGAATTTTTATAATTTTCCAGCCATTTATTTATTTCATAGAGATTTCATGGTCAAATGTGCACCAAAAAGCACTTTTCAATGCACCATTCTCTTCGTTATAGAAAAGCCAAGACAATTGTGTATAATAAAATCTTTTTTTATCGCACGTGACCGCCATTTTATTGTCAACAGAAGCATTGGCATCGTTCTCAAAAACTCGTCGTAGCGTTTGCCATTGAGACCAAAAACTCATGATTCATTGACAGATAAATAATTGTTTGTTTTTTCATTTTCCAGGTACGTTTCATAACGAAAATATGGCACCCAAATATATCGTCCGTTACGGGGGCGATCTGTCTCGACATATTAAAGGACCAATGGTACGTATCAAGCCAATGTCTCGTACCGACCGAGCCTCCTTAAGTACGAAGTTATAAATTAACGTTTGGATAATGAATTATTGAAGGGCAGCAGCGATGACGCTACGCACGGTGTTGTTGTCATTGCAAGCTCTGCTTTCGGCAGCGGAGCCGGATGATCCTCAGGACGCCGTAGTCGCTAAACAATATAAGGAACATCCGGAGATGTTTCGACAAACGGCTAAACACTGGACGTGTGTATACGCCGGAGGTAATTTTGTAATTGAACATTCATTATTTAACCATACATATTAACGATTTTTCGCCAGAGTTGCGAGAGTTTCTGAGTCGAAAAAACAAATTTTTGCTCTGTTAACCTTCTTACCTCAGTTTTCTCTCCAGTGGAAACATTTGAAAAGTTATTTTTTCAAATATTCGTAAAAAAAAGCGTTTCAAACAGTTCATTTTTACTTTTTTATGTTTTTTACCTTTTAATTCGAATTTGTGGTTCATGTTCGAGCCTAAAAACTATTTTAATTAACTAGACTAAAAACCTTTAAACATTTAACTAAGAAAATGTATTCTTTGCAAATGTTCTTCTAAAAAAAAACGAAACCGCTGGGAATCGATAGTTCATTTTAATACCAGAAACAGATTGTTTCAAAAGCTGAATAATTAAATTTATACATTTTTCAATCGAGATCGATGCATTTAAGGAAACTTTTTTGAAGATTTGATCTTTGAAGTCTGCAATTAAGGAAGAAAATCGATTATAACGGTGAAACGAAATGATTGAAATAATCGTAAATTACAGGACCAGCGAAGATGCCAGATCTGAACGATAAAATAAGACGATTAACGGATATGGGAATAGAAGAGCATAACGCGAGAGTGGCGTTATCGTCGTACAATTGGGATTTGGAAAGAGCGACCGAGCAACTCTTCAGTTAGTGATTATTGTCCTTCGAATTACCTCACACACCGCTCACGCGCGTTTTTTTTGCCGTTTCATCCTCTGGTGTCCATCCTCCTTGAAATCGATCTCCGAAACGAATGAAGCACCAAAAAAGATGAAAAACAACGTGTTAATCATGGACGGAGAGGAAAAAACCACAATTCTGCCAAGGCTTTGTAACGGGGTTACGTTTGGTATTTTTAGTGACTTATCGCATCCAGGGTCTGTCCGCGGTTTACAATTTTTTTAGCTCCTGCGTTTTTTTTTTGAATTATTTTGCTCGGTATTCTCTCGTAAGCTGACTAATTGGCATGTGCGTTTCGTGATTATCGTTGCGCGAATGTAGATCGCGTTGGGAAATGAAAGAAAGTCGTTCGTTCGAGCGATCTCTGCTGCTGTCTTTGCTGTCGCTAAATTCAACCTTTTTTTTTGCTCTCGACGCCCAAAGTACTTCCCACATGACCGCGCTATATCGAAAATTTATTATATCCGAGTTCCCAAAGTCTATATCAGCTCCATCTGTCCGCAGTGTACATTATTGAAAAAAAAAGAAAAAAAAATAACAAAAAAAAAAGAAAGAAAAAAAGTAAGCAAACAAACAAATAGTCAAGGAATTATTTTAGCGTTAGTTTACATCTGTAAAAAGAAGAATCGTACACCTTAAAGTTATATTGTTAATATTTAAATTTTGTACATTTTTTGCGGTGTTGGGTTTAAAAAAAAAAAAAAACGTCCGAACAAAAAGCCTCGCTCCAGAGTGCGATCTTTTTGTCCAATGTTGTTATTCAATATTGCCATTTGTCAAGTAGGAATCTTGGTACGATTTGCATTGGACATCAATTACGTTTTTTTTACATTATAAATCTATCAATGTTGAATATTCACTAATTTAATGCATTAACTCAAGAATTGTATTTGCATCTTTTTTTTCTATAAATTCAGGTTGCCTTATTAGCCTTTTTTTTTCTTTCAATGTAACGAGTAAACTTAATTTTTAATCGTTGTAGCTTTTAACAAGAAAATTTGCCACACATTTGTTTGATACCAAGACTCCTATTTAGACGCAAATATTCACAGTAATTGCGGCATAAACAATAAATACACAAACACAATAATACAATAAAAAGAATTCTAGAGTGCACGAAGCGAGAGTGGGTTACATTCCAGCCTCAGAAACATTTGAACGCGAGAAAGAGACGGAATTGCATTTAAATAGAATTGTCAGTGTGTTTTGCGCGTCGATATCAAATCGATTGATTATTTCAATCTCTAGTTTTCTTTCACAATCTTCGAGGGTTCCGTACAGTACAGACTCATTTTTTGGAAAAGCAGCCTGCCGTCGCTGCATCGAACACAGGAAAAGAACGAAGATTTTGTTTTTTTTTTTAATCAATAAATTCCTTACTGAAACAAAGTTTTTCTTTTCAGTTGTATTTTTTTTTCTCTATCATGTACGAAGGCTGTGTTCAGAAATGTATCTTTTCGATCGATAATTGTGTGTTTATCTGTGCGGTTAACAACGCGGTTCGTTAAATTGCAATCATTTCCGAAATTTAATGAGTTTTGATGGAAAATCTATTTTCGCTATTCGCCAACGAGAAAAAATATCGATTGAAATTAATTGCATCTGATGATAAATCTTCGGCAAATGAAATAAGATTTTTTTTTGCCAACAGTTCGGCTCCTCGTAATTTTAATTTTTTTTTAAATATGTTTTTACATACTTTTTTTTCGAAAAAAAGTGTTGAACAGATTTTCAAAAATAAATTATATTTCGGACAGAATTGCACGCCTGGAGGATCTTAAAGATCGATCTCGATTTGCCTAAATTTGGATACGCGGCTGAACGGAGAAATGAACGAACTCTCATTCCTCTGCGCTCACATTAAAAGCGAAATAAGAGGCAGACAAGAAATATTGAGAAAAAAAATACGCTTACACGTAAAAAGACGCATTGAGAAATGTGCGTTTATTGAAAGGTTCGATCGATGTAAATCAATATTTCGAAAGAAAGAAAACGAATATAAATAAACAATTATTTGTAAATGCCTGAATATTTATGGATGTTCCCAACAAGCAAACAGAAAGAAAAACAAACATTCTACAGTTATTTGAACCATTAGTTTTTTTAATATTGTTTTTTTGTCTTCTGTAAAATTCCGTACTCCCGTATCACAAAATTTTCTTAGAGCTAAATATCGTATTTCGTATAAAAAGAAAAACAATATCTCTGTCTTTAAATATATACATATAATAATTAATTCTTAAAATGTCATTTATCGAAATCGCGTTACATGACAGAGCGTTTGATGGTTTTCTCTTTTTCAGTCTTTCGATCCCGCGAAAATTCGAGACGTTTCGAGATTGGTACGTTCTTTAGATCTATTAAAAATTACTTTTCTATCTGAGAATACTTTACACGTGAATTCACAGCCAAACAAAAGTATTCGATACGCTTCCTCTGTTCGGGGGTGTCTGAAAAATTTCAACTAATTCTGCTCCAAGCTTTCAAGAACTCTGATTTTTTTACAACAATAAAATACAGAAACTAATTTATTATTTTAATTATCAAGTCCATTTGATGTAAGGAAATGATTATTTTTCTTGCAGCACGATTTAATCAAAAATGTCCCTCTTTGTAATCATTTTTGGATTTTTATCTCGAAAATCTTTATCTCACTCAAAACAGTTTTGAGGCGTTAAACATAAATACCATTTTTTTGGAAATTCGAATGAGAATGTTTCCAATAATGAATTAAGAAATATCAAATAATTAATTTCGTTTGAAGAAGTATCGTTCGTGCACTAAGTTTACTTTTCATTTTTTGATGACTGTCATTGCAAATGATCGTTCGTGAATTTTCGAAAAATTTGGTAGAACAGTTTAATACTGAACGAAATCGAATAAATATTTGGCTGAGAATGAAAAGTGCAAAACATGCTTAAAATAAGTGAAATATAGTCTAGGAAAAACAAAAGAAAAATATAATCGAATGAATTGGGTGAGGCTAAAAAAGAAAAAGAAGGATTTTATCCATGATTGTAGAGTCTGAGTTTGGTGGCAGATAGAGTAGCGAGAAAGATGTTGTCTTTAGCTTGGAAGGAGCACATGTCGAGTACGGGATCGGAGACTGGAAGACTGTACATTTGTTTACCGGAGGAGATGCTCCACAATGGGATAGATTTGGTGGATTCTTGATGAGCAGCGATGAAAGTATCGTCGCCGACGTTGATGTGACAAGGTCGTGAGAGCATTTGTTGGGAGTTGCCGCCGTTGAAGGAGTGAATGACGTTGCAAAGGATGGCGTCTTCGTTGCCTTGTTCGAGGGTAAAAACGGTGTGACGAGAATTGGGTGTCCTGGGGTTTGGTCTGGAGGAAATGAGAGCGTGATGATTTTTCTCGTCGTATCGAACAGAAATGAAAGGTCCTTCGAGAAACATTTGTTTGGTCGACCACAGCGAGGGATCTTTGTGTTCGTAAGCGTAACAAGTGTTGAGATGTGCGGCAATGAATCCACCTTTGCGCATTCCACCGGCTGAATTGGCAGGTACAGTAGCGAGAGAAACGACTGGCGATCTGTCATTGGGACTAGCGTGAGTGGCGACTGCTCCACCCGTTTGTCTGATATCGAATTCGGTTATGGAACCGTTTTGTCCACCGACGAGTAAAACATTGGAATTTTCAGCGGACCAGCATCCGCTCCAAAGCTGAGAATCGACCGGATATCCATGGACGATGACGTTGTTATGAATGTCGACGATTTTAACAGTTTTGTCGAAGCTCACGCTCAGCAGGAGATTCTGTTTGGTGGGATGAAAAGCCAAGTCTCTGATGGCTTGGTTGTGCAGCAAAACGTACGGTCCGGTCTGCATCATTTCCGTGTTTATTTTTCTCACTCCGTAGCCGGAGAAGAGAGTATTGGCTGATTTTTGCGAGACGACGATGCAGTTTTCCCAGGGATTATAATCGAGCACCCGACATCCACCGTCTTTTGAGATCTCTAGAGTTTTTTCCAGATAAAATTTGTGCGTCGACGTTCTAGACACACTTTCGTTCAGTCGCAGACTCATGTCCGTTTGCTGCCTCTCCAATTCCGCCATTCTTGCCCCCATGCTCGCCAGCTGTTGATCGTACAACTTCTGTCGCAAATGGCACTTTGAAACTTCCATTTCTAAACGATTTTTCTCCATCGTCACCTCCGTCAATTCTTTCTTCAATTTTTCCAACTCCGCCGTATCCGTCGCTGATATTTTTCGAGCGTACAATATTCTAATATCTTTCACAGCCGCTTTTCTGTTGCACTGGGGACATCTTCGGTTTCCCGCTGTGCAACCCACCTGCAGCCACTTCAAAACACAATTGTGGCCGAACAAATGCCCGCAGCGCAACGAACACAATCTGTGCTCCCCCGCGTTACTCCACGTGTCCATGCAAATCGGACACATCTGTCCCGTGTCTGCGTCGTCGTCGTCAGAATCGTTTTTCGTCTCTGTCGGCAATTCCAATTTTGCTCTTTTCGCCCTCTTCGCCCCTTCGTCACTCTCCTCCGCTCCCTCGTCCGCTTCTCCCGGTATTTCTTGCTCCGCGTCGCTCTCCGCATTCTCCTCTCGACGCGCGTTGTCCTCCGGAACTGCATTTTCTTCCTGAACCAGGTTCACCACTACAACCTCGTCTTCTTCCGCCGCTGCATCCTCCTCCTGAACTTCGTTCGGCTCTTCTTCGCCCCTGCGCTCTTCTATGTCATCTGAACAAAGATTCAACGTGCAAATGGGAATAGAACTCGAAAAAACGTTTTTTGATTTCCAGCAATTTCATTCCTTTCTTTAATGATAAAATTGTGGATTTAATGGAGAAGGGAAAAAGTAAAGATGACAAATGACAGTTCTAGAATTTTAACGCTGTCATTAATTTTCTAAAAAAGGAATAAATGCGTAAAAACTTTTTTGTGACGTAATTATTTGTGAATAGATTTGATTAATTATAAAATGTTCGGATTTATTTGCTCATGTCACTTATTCACGGTATTTGGTAAATCGAAAGTTCTTTGATTTTTAATGGGACAATCGAATGATTTATTATTATATTTAAAAAAAATTTAATACCCCCGAAAGTTAATAACGACAATTGCGTCATCGCAAACAAAGAACTTGTGACCCCTCTATTTTTTCAAGGCTAGGCTGATGCGTCTAAATATGATCGAAAAATCATTAGAAAGTAGCCTCAAAATTCTCACCCTAATTTTACAAGGTCCATTATCATCTACGAAATAAAAATAGTTGAGGAAAATTGAAAATTTTTACTTACGGTCCATAGCCAGTTGCTTAACTTCAAAAACTCAGTATTTTCTAACTCTTGTCTAGCATCAAGTATCATAATATCAAACGACGTTGTGGAAATCGTAACGACGAAAATTTTCGTGCGTCGCTTTCGACGTAAACATTGAAGGTTTATCAAAAAAATTTAACGCGTTCAAAAAGAGGGAAATTAAAAGAACGAAACAGAAAAAAATGACCGATCAAAAGGAGCGAAGTTGAAGAAACAATCGTGAATTATTTATCCTGGACGACGACGTTGGGTACGTCGACCTGAACCTCAATTGTCAGCTGCAACGAAGGTTATATATGTGTATATAGTCATATATACACGATTCGTACTACACATACATATATATGTATATACTGCGCATTTAATTCGTACAATTCCATGCAAAAATGTTTGGCCGAGTAATCAAAACTTTTTTATTTTCATTTCATGAAACCGATTCTGTTTTAACGGACAGGTTATAAATTTGTTCAGTGTGAATGAATAATTTGCAAATTGATGAAACGTCGGCTCACGAGTGCGATTTAATCATTTTTGACAGTTGATAAATCGAATACGGGTCGGTTGAATATTTTTGAAGGATACTGTATTTTTCCATATATATATGTCTACATTAAGGTTAAGTTGGAACGTGAATAGAACGACTTGAACTAGAACAACGGAGAAACCTAGAACTGCGTCTTTCCCGCGCATGGGGTCATTGCATTTCCGGTCTCTCTCTCTCTGTTTAATTCCCTCTCTTTATTCATTCAATCCTAAACTGGTTATCTACGCATAAGATGAAAAAAAGAAAAGTAGGATGGATGACAAATTATGAATAATGTGGGTAGAAATTGCTCGAAGAAAATGCCACTGGCGTTCGCCTCAAACTCCGAATGTTTCTCGAATGTTTTTATTTTTTGTCGCGCGATCGAAGGATTTCGTGGCGCAATCTGTCGTAGAAACTAGGAGGGCATTTCTCTGAGGAATTTGTGACGTGCCTCTTTTGCCTGTCGCATACCAAGTTACAATTTACAATACCCCGTTGGCTCTGAGCGCTTTGAGCTTGAGGTATTACATTGGATCGCTACAGTAAAGGCGGAGGGATACACGTCGTACACATACATGTGTGTATGTGTGTGTTTCAACTCGCACATACATACACATCCATGGTGGGGAAAAAAAGGCGCGTGTGTCAGTGTACACGAACGGTGCGTCTGCGTAGCGACCGACTGGGGAAAGCGCAGTGAGCGCAAAGCCACGGAACAGCGCACGTTAAAAAAAAAAACATCGCATACGTGTGTCGGGTGTCGGGCGATGTGTACGTGTGTTTTCATGCAATATATAATAATACGAGAGTGAGTTTTCCTCGATTCCCGCGGCGTCAGCCAGGACAAGGATATAGTCGTTCGAAAAAGAAACAACGACAAGGAAAATTTGTCGTAAAAAAAAAAAACCAGTGTTAGGTCGTTGTCCGGTGCATCTCGTGTCCAATACTTTTTTTTCACCATTATAAGAACGTGTTGAAAATCGCGATATATACCCCTGTAAACTCGCCCCCCGGACTCTGTCGAGAACCGTGGAAACACGAAATTTTTCATACGGAAAGCTTTTCCAATCTCTTCGAAGAGAGTGAGCGCAAGCAACCGTTGCTGGTGGTTGTTTTCGTCCGTGCAACGCGTATACGCGCGATTGAATTTCGACGTTTTTTTTCTTCACTCTTTTTTTTTTAACTCTACAATGGTGTAAAGTTTCGTGCGCATCGCTTCGAAACAGTTTTCTCTCCTGTGTGCGACTGTGTCTGTGCGCGTATGTTCGTGCATGTGTACTCCTGTCTACGGAGTGGAAGAAAAATTAAACACGATCAAACCCGCTTGTCCCGTACGCGAGTGTGAACTCCCGCGCTCCAGGAGTTCGCGGTCTCTTTTGGGCGGAATCAAAAACACTGAGAACTTGCCTCTATTTCGTTTTTCTTTTTTGCGCCAGTGTGTGCTGCTGCTGCTCCACTCAAAACCGCCTACATTCAGTGTGTTTCTTCGTTCATTCGAATAATTCACGCCTTTGACCGATTGATCATACCGAGACGACCCATCTCCGTGCGTGTATGTGGCTCCTGTCGTTTTTTGTTGTTCCTTTTTTTATTCCTCTTTCGTCGCGCCCCGGCCGACTTCCTATTCGATAATCATCGAGGATTCGGAAATGATACGAAAGTGCAACGCTCGTCGCCGGGTCTCGGGAGTTCATCAACTCCGGATCCCCGAGCCCTAAATAAACTCCTTTTACTCACGACATTTATTCGCAAATTGAAAAAAGTAACGCATTTGTTATTGTTTTTTTTTTTCGTTCTTTTTCGTTGCGTCCTTTCGCAAACTTCCCTCAGTGTTGTCGATCGTTCGTTTCGTTCCCCTTGCAGAACGTTTCGATCTCAAAGACTGTTTTTTTTTTCTATTACGTGGTTTTTTTTTTTTTTTTTAAACCGGGTTCTCTACGATCTGACGACGAAAGCGATCGATCACGCGTTTGCCCGCCTCCACAGGACGGGTTATGTTTCCCACTTTCATCGGTATCCTAGGTGAGTCCTAAAATCTTACGATTTTACGTCTTTTTTCTCCAATTTTGAGCCGTCGGTCAATATTCTATTTCTCTTCGTCGAATTCGGTTTTTCAAGATTTGCAAAAAAAAGTTTTTAACTGTTGCGACATTCAGGTTTTTGCGAACTTTCAAAATTCCCGTTACAAAACTCCTTCTCGTTACGGAGCTCCTTTTTTCGTCAATTTTTTTTACGAATCACTTTGCAGAGCTCGGCTTTTGAATTTTCTCTACAATTTTCGACGGAGCTTTCTCTTTCGAGTTTTACTCGGTTTTTTTGCTCTCCAGGACTTGACGTTTTCGAAAATTCCGATAGGCCTCAGTATACTCAGTTTTTATCAATTTAATTGTTAGCCAACATGCCCAACGGAATTTTTTGACAGTTCTTTCAAAATCGTTTCGCAGAGCTCTGTTTTCTGAGTTTTCTTTCCTTTACTTCGATTTTCGATCATTTTGTCAAGTCTCTTCGGAGCTTTAATCATCGTCAATTTTTTCCGAGTTTTACACTTTTTCCAAATCTTTGCAAAGTTAGAGTTTACATAATTTTTCCATGTGCAAAAAAATATCTAAAACAAAATTCCATGTGTCAAAAAGTTTCGAATGATTTTTTTTCAACCTCTTTGCCAAGCACTCTTTATCGTCTCTTTGTTTTGATTAATTTTCTTCCCGGCTCCGTTTGAATCCTCCGCCAGCATACAGCAAATTTAAAGGAATATTCGAAATTTTTTGAACAACGAAGATTTGAAAATCATGGTTGCTGGCGGAGGATTAATAAATGTTTAATCACCGGGGTTGTTATTGCATTTTCACATGAAAATTGCTTAACTTGAATTCTTCTAGACATTCAATCGTGGTGGGAGGTGCCGAGTATAGCGCACTTCTGCTCCTTATTTAGGGCAGCCTTCAATCTTCTGGACTTTGATATCGAGGTATCTAATTATGGAGAATGCTCGCTGTTAGAAAAAAAGAGATAAAAAAAGAAATGCAAAAAATGAGAAAAACCATAGCATAAAGCAGAATAAGAAAAAAAAACCGTAAAATAAAATAAAGCCGCAAGCAATCCACCTTTAGCGAAGCAGTGTCCGTCCGCTTTAGTGCATTTTTATCCTCGCTTGTGCGCTAAACCCAACGCTATACCCGGCATTCCGATGTTCGCTTTCCCCAGCTTTTATCTCTCCGCCCAAAATCTTTTCTTTACAAATCGTCTTTCCTTTTATTATTTGCAGGATCTGGAAGAAGCTTTACTCACCGACGGGGGTACCGAGGGTCGATTGCTTCAGGAATTAATTGTTAGACTTTTGGAGGGCTGTTTGCCCAACGACACACGCAATGACATCTCCACTTTCAATTACCAGATGTTCCTGCGACGCCTCTTTCGAAAAAAGTGTCAGGTACGTTGGTTTTTCCTTTTTTCTTGTTCTTCGATCACTAGTCAACTTCGAAAATGACTATTTTCAGCCAATTTAACCATTTCCAAGATTTTTTTAACTTTGTCTCTCATTCACAGGAATACAAGTGCGACAATCCATTCAACACAGATGTAGACTTTGAGTGCTTGCCGCTCAGACAAAAAGTAGAAATATTACGCGCTCTCTGCGACTTTAGGCTCGACGCCGAGGACGTGGTTCGTAAAAATCATTTAAAATGTGAATTACGTAGTAAACGTGGAAATCATTGAGTCAAAGAGCAATAAAAATTCTGTAGCCTGAATGAGTAAATTCGATAAATTCTCATTTTCATTTTTTATATAAAAATAATAATTTCTGTTCGTTTTTTATGAAGAAAGTAGAGATAATAAAAGTTTGAAATTTCAGGAGTGCGCGCTTAGCAACTTAGACTCGGAAAGTCTTAGAGTCGAACCATTGGGTCATGACCGTAAGAATTCTGCTTACTGGTACTTCTACGGGACACGTTTATACAGGGAGGACTACGTCGATAACGGTGACGATATTGACGAGCGACCCAAGCCCAAAGCAAAGGATCGTCGACGGAAGAGAAGACGAGGACGCGCGTGCAAGACCGTGGAAGAAGAGGAGGAGGAGGAGAAAGAGGAAGATAGTTTAGTGAACGCTTACGGTGACGCTAAAGAGCGCGAAACAGTTTGGCAAGTTGTTTGCTTTACGCAGCAGGATTGGTGTCGTCTTGTTGATAAATTTAGGGACTCGGTAAGCGAAATTCATTTCATTTATTTTTAAACCATCGAAAGAGAGTCGAAAAGCAAAAAAAAGCAATTTTTAACAAAAGAATTTGAATTTTCTATGAAAATGTCGTTGATTTCAGTGAAGATTTCGGTCTGAGAACAAATTTAACGAAAAAAAAACTGTTGCTCGTACGAATTATTTATAATCTGAAAAATTAAACAATTTGTACCGTTTTTCTCAGGAATTCGCGACCGAACGAAAACTTTATCACACACTAGCAGAAGATTTTTTGCCCGAAATTCCGAAGCTCTTCGATCTCAAAGAGAAACAACAGAGACGTCGTTTGCTGCAGAGAAACGGTTCGCGAGTTTTGAGAAGCTCCGAAGTTGCAGAACCGGGCGAGGCAACAATGGTCCGTGCAAAAATGAAGACCAAGCCGGGAAAAGGGGGAGGAACGAAAAAAAGCAGTGGCCAAAGCTCCAAAGGAGCTGACAGCGAAGATGACAATCCACCGCCCTTGGTCGCTCCACCTGTCCAGAAAAAAGGACGACAAACCAATAATTCACTCGCCTCTGCTGTCGGACAAATTGTTATTCATACCAACGACGAAATCACCGCCGTTAATGAGAAAAAAGGCCTTGGACGGGCGAGCACTTATGTTTCTTCTGGCTCCGGTTATGGATACGGTTATAATTTTGGAATTGAGGAAGAGGAGAGACGGGTCGGCATGCATAAAGTCCTTGAAAGCCTCAAGGATCACGTGGATGCTTGGCCTTTCGTCGATCCCGTGGATGAAGAATATGCACCAAGGTATTATTTTTATAATTTTCCATTTTTTAAGATTCTCTAGTTTGCAACAAAAATATTTTTTCTGTTTCTCGCACAAAATTGTTTGGCTACAATTGTCAAATTTTAACGATAGCTGCAAATTTTGGCGGTTCTTTTTCTAAACTTATATTCAATTGCAACAAAAAAACGATCTAAGCAAATAAATTGAAGAAATTAAGGTTCAGCGATTTCTCCTTGATTTAGCGTACTTCGAAGAAAATTTGATGACTTTCTTGTTTACTTTTTGTGCAGGTATTACAGCGTCGTAAGAAAGCCAATGGACCTGACGACGATGGAGGAAAAATTGGAGGGTGGATCGTACAAGAACCTGAGTCAGTTTAAGCGTGATTTTAGTTTGATAGTGGAGAATTGTCGTCAGTACAACGGTTCGGACAACGAGTATACGGAGATGGCGATTAATTTGAAAGAAGCGTTTGATCGTGCGGTGGATCGTTATTTGGATTCGGAGCCATCGAGCGACGAAGGATCGTCGTTGCCGGTGCAGTCGTCGATTCGGGAGTCATCGCCGCGAGTGTTGAGAGCGACATCGCCATCGACGAACGCTCGAAAGCGTTACAAAAAATCAAACAAAAAGTCAAAATCAAACAAAGTGGAGAAAAAAGTGAAAAAAGTGGTGCGAGGGGAGGAGAACGAAGAGGAGGAGGGGGAGGAGGAGGAAGAGGAGGATCGCGAAGTCGATTCTAAAAGCGCGAGGGACAAAAGAGGCAAAAAACGTTTAAAAAGATCGAGGGAAATAGCTTTGGCGGAGAGGGAGGATGAGAAGGAGGAGGAGGACGATTATGGGAACGAAGAAGAGGAGGAGGAGGGGGGCGAGGATGGGGAGCGCGAAGGTGCAATATCAGAAACTACTGTGATAAAATCAAAACGAAAAAAATACAGTGATAACGGACGTTCGTTACCGAGAAATAAGAAAGTATCGGCCAAAGAGGATAAGATTGTTGGTGAGGAGACGAGTAATAAAAAGGGAAGTAAGAAAAATGAAAAAGATCGTAGTACAACGACGCTTTTACGAGGCTCGAAAGAGGCGAAAGAGAATAACAAGAGAAAGAAGGATGATTTTGAGGAAGAGTACGAGACGTTACCGCGAAAAGTGAAGAGCAAAAGAATGGAGAAAAAGACAGAGGATCAAGAGAACTTGATGCTTTTCGAGAGGACGAAAAAGAGCAGCGCGAAGCCGAAAAAGAACGAATCTCGTCGGGAGGAGGTCGATGATGAGGTTGAGGAAGAAAGTCCGAAGAAAATATCAGCGGCGAAAACGAAAAAAAATCGACGCGACAAAATAGAGGGGGAAACAACAACGACGACGACGACGACAACGGGGACCAACGTCAAGTCTGATGTGAAAATTTCAACGAAAGAGAAGAAATCAAAGAGCAAGAAAATGGAGGAACGGCCAAAGAATGGCGAAATGAAGAAACAAAACTCGACGAACGAGGCGAACAACGAAACGAAGAAAAATTCTGGCGATATGGACTCTGCTTCGAAAAAATTTGCCGCTCTCGTTAGCAACGAAGATCTTGAATCTTTGGATAGCCTTAAAGATCGTATTAGCGAGAGAAGACGAGAAGAAAAACTGAAAAACGAACGTGACAAACAAAAGAAAGCTGTCAAGAGCGAGAACGCTCATGGTTTACACAAGAAAAAAGTGCCTTCTAACGGTAGTACCTTCCACGAGGCTGCCAAAGGAAATTTCAAACGATCAAAGCTTAAGAAAACGGGGAAAGATGATAAAAATAACGTTAATAGTAACTCCACTTATTCGAACAAATCTCTTGGACAGGATAACGAAGCTGTCGAGACTCCGAATAAAAAAATCAAAACTACACAGGGCAAACATACCAAAGGATCAACGAGGGAGGAGAGTCCAGCTATACAGGCTCTTAATCAAGCCACGGAACAAACTTTAAACGTAAGTTTCAATTTCACTATTATTCAAAAAAAAAACTTTTATTCCCTCCAAAAATATGCCAATTTCGTCGTTTTCTCATGATCTCTCGTGAGAATCAAGCAAAAGCACAGATTCCTCAGCAGATTATTTTTTTCACAAAAATCTATGCGTGCAAACCTTTTGAGTAAATAGTACGTAAAAAAAAAACCCTATGTTTTCGGAATAAAAATAAAAAACTATTTTCAGGATATGAACAAGTGGCTGGACGATGCTCCGCGTCTGGCGGAGTTTTCATCGGGTAGTAATTCGCCGGTATTTCACGCATCGACGAGCGAGCAGCAGCAGCAGCAGCAGCAGCAGCAGGGTCGTAACGCGACGACGAAGCAGCAGCAGCAGCAGCAGCCAGAGGCTTGGAAGCGACCGAGTACGATGAAGCTTTTCGGAGCTCACGGGCCAAACAGACCAAAAAAAGTCCAAAGAACGATCGACAGATTGCAGCCGGGTAAAAGCAAGGGTAATTTGTTGTTGAAGAAGCCATTGAACATAGGAAGTGGGAGTGGGGGAGGAAGTGGTGAGACTTTGGGGGATCAGTCGAGTTCGGAGAACGAGAAATCGAGTAGAGATTTGGAGGACGAGCCAAAGTTGAGTTTGGGTTCGGTGTTGAGGAACGCGGAGTCGATACAATTGATTTGTAAGAGTTTGGTATCGTCGCCAAACCCGAATCAAGGGAGTGACGAGGAGGATGATGATCGTCCGAGTGTGCCAGCGGCGCCGGCGATAAAGGAGGACAAAACGAGCAGCAACGGGGGTGGGAGCAACAAAGAGGCAGCGACGCCGACGGACGAGAGCGAGGAGCCAAAGGACAGTAACGTTACGGAAGAATCGACGAAACCAAAGTCGGCGACGCCGAATTTGAGCGCCTGGTTCAAAGCCTTCGGAGCGCCTAAATCAAAGAAAAAAGAGGACGAAGTGGAAGAGACTGTGACGACGAAGAAAGAAAGTGTAGAGCCTCAAGAGATAGTAACTTCGCGACAGAGGCGAATGAGCGCCGGTGGGAGTAGCGTGAGTGAATCGGTATCGAGTTTTTCACAAGAATCACCGCCGGGTGTGCCGGGACGTTCGCCCCAAAATATCCAACCAGTTTTGACTCCAACCGGGGCCGAGCCGCCGATCAGGGGCGCGGGCTTTTATCAAGACGCTCTTTCAACCGGAAGTAGCCCTTACAACAGTCCTTATTACGCAACGCCCCCGCGTTACAGCGCCCAGTTACCACCGACTCCGTCCCCGCAGAACCACCCTCTCTCGCCGGCGTATCCATCGTCCGCGGCTTACGACCAAACTCCTCTCTACCCTCAGCCGGGATCTCATCAGACTTATCAAAAGCCCGCGACTCCGGAGAACACCGGCGACGCTTATCGCCAATTATCACCGAGTTTCGCTCAGCCATCGCCGCAGACTAATTTCCCCCAGAATTCACCGCAGAACAATTTCCCTCAGCCTAACTCGCCGAGGGACAATTTTTCCCAGAACTCACCGCAGGCCGAGAATTATCCGCAGCAGCAACCAGCGGTCGCGAGCCAGCCGAAGCTTTCGCCAGTTTATTCGCAACCGTCGCCACAAACGGTACCGACGACCGTTTATCCTCAAGCTTCTCCTCAAGCTCCGAGCTCGAATTATTCGCAACCTTCGCCGCAACCACCAGCAGCCAATTATTCAGAACCGTCGCCGCAGCAGCCACCGACTCCGAATTATTCTCAAGCCTCGCCGCAGCAGACGATCGCTGTGAATTATTCGCAGCCTTCGCCTCAGCAGATTCCACCGCCGAGCTATTCGCAGCCGTCGCCTCAGGCTTATTCCGCCAACTCGCCGCAACCGTTGTCGACCAATTATTCACAAGCGTCGCCGCAGCCCCAGCCGTCGCCTCATTCGCCGTACTCTCAACCATCCCCGAAACCACCGCCGCCCAATTATTCTCAATTGTCGCCACAAACACCCGCCAATTACTCGCAACCATCGCCTCAAGCGATCGCCACTTTTCCACAACCTTCGCCGCAGTCCTCGGCCAACTACTCGCAACCTTCGCCTCAGCAATCGTCGACGGGAGCAGCCGGCTATTCTCAACCGTCGCCACAACCACCCGCCACTTATTCACAACCATCGCCACAGTCGAGAACATTCTCTCAACCTTCGCCCCAACAAACCAGCCAAACATTTCCCCAACGCTCGCCCCAGCCACCGCCCCCGAGTTATTCCCAACCGTCGCCCCAGAGCATCAACTATTCTCAGCCGTCGCCGCAACAGGCACCGCCAAAATATTCACAACCTTCGCCTCAGCCACCGGCTAATTTCTCCCAATCGTCGCCACAGGCCGCCGCCAATTATTCACAACTCTCGCCTCAGCAGGCTCAGCAACAACCAAACGCCAATTATTCACAACCTTCTCCTCAACAAGTTCGCAGCTACGCTCAACCTTCGCCCCAATCGACCACGTGCTTACCGCCGCCCCCGGTCTCCCGGCAAACAACCAGTTACTCTCAACCCTCGCCTCGGCCAGCGCCCAATTACGTACAAAACGCCACTAAAACGACCGAGGAATATTCCCAACCAACGACAACAGCCGCGGCCTCGTACCAGCAGAGTTTTAAGCAAAATCCCGTGAGTTATTTGCAACAAGCGACGACCAACGCGGCTCTCAGCGAAGCCGAACGTCGCGAGTATCTTAAAGGCGCGGAAGAAAAACTGCAGGAACAGCAGAGAACTTTCGTTCCCCAATCAGAAGCGAGTCTGGCTCTGAGCAACAATCATCAAGTCTTTCAAGCTCCAAATCATTATCCACCGACGTACCCCAACAGTTTTACCCCCAACGAAAGAGTCTCGACGAATCAATCGAGCAGCGAGTCCTCGAGGACGACGTCCAGACTCGTTGGGCAAGATTCTCAGCAGCACCAAGTCACGAGCGCTCAGGACAGGCCGCACTTTGGGGATCCAAACAATACGCTGAACGCGCAAAAATACGCTCAGGCGCGTTCCCAAGAGCAGCAATCCCAGCTGCTGACTTTCCAGCAGAATCTCGCCGGCCACGAGAGTCTCTATCAGCAAGCAGGTGGTTTTCAAGCTCCGCCTTATCCCATGCCAAACCCGAGCTTACGGCCGGTGTATCCGAGTCCGCACTACTTCGACGCGAGTAGCAAAAGCTCCGGAAGTTCATCGAGCAATTCATCGACGCTTGCGCCGGTTAAAAAGCGGATGTACAACGAGCCGACGACGGAAAGTGTGCGGAACATTGGTCAAGAGAACTCCAGGGTGGCTCAGGAACAGCAGAGTTTCGCGTTTGATTCGATGATGGGTTTGGGCCAATCGGAAGCCGTTGGCGGTGGCCAGTTTGACCCGAGTTTCGGTAGTTTGGCGGATACGGTGGCAGGGAATCCTGCCTACGCTCGTCTGAGTCTCGGGCTGGTCGGTCGAACGGCTAAGGAGCAGCAGCAGCAGCTCCTGGCGATTCCACGTCCTCCAGGAAAATCCGAGAGTTTGGTTTACGC
The DNA here is from genome assembly GCA_013761285.1 of Campoletis sonorensis. NCBI lineage: Eukaryota > Metazoa > Arthropoda > Insecta > Hymenoptera > Ichneumonidae > Campoletis > Campoletis sonorensis. The sequence goes on from JACEOJ010000165.1 coordinate 133,666, forward strand.
CCGCGGAGCGAGCGGTCCGACCTCGGAGCTCGATTTGAACTTGCTCCAGAGTTTGCAAAACGCCGCGGCGGCTAAAAACATTCAAAGTATGCAGACGATCGGCAGGAGAAACGTGGAATCGAGTCAAACGGCTGCGCCACCGGCGGCGAAACCGAAGAAGACGCGAAAGACGAAAGCGCAGCAGCAGCAGCAGCAACAGCAACAACAACAGCAGCAACAGCAGCAACAACAACAACAGCAGCAACAACAACAACAACAAAACGCAGCTGCAGCTGCGGCCGCAGCCGCCTCGTTGGAACAACAAAGTGCACCCGGAATGCCCGGATTTCCTCAATATCCTGGCGGCGCCAACGATCCCATCGGCTTGAAAAACGCCTCGGTCGTCACACCCGGCGGCAGTGCATTTAACTTTGCAACTCCGGCCGGTACCGCTAATAATTCACCGTTCTACGACAAAGATGCCTCCGCAGCCGCCGCCGCTTTCGCTTTCCTCGACGAATTTCGCAATCCCAACAGCTATTACAGCATGGCACTCAGACAACAGCAACAACAACAACAACAGCAGCAACAACAGCAACAACAACAGCAACAACAACAACAGCAACAACAACAATCGTCCACACCCGTCAGCGAAACCGCTCAACAAGCTTGCAACAAATTGACCAATCAACAAACACGAAATTATTCACATCCGTTTTTACACTCGGCCCAAAGACCCGCTCCTTATGGACCACCCGTTTCCGCTTACGTCACACCACACGGACCAAACTTGAGCATGGATCCTGCCGCTTATCAACAGTATCTTCATTCTTTTTATGCTCTACCACCACCCTCCCATCATCATCGACCCTCGTGGCTCTAGCCTTTGAGATCTTAGAGACTGAACTTTCCCGAGGACACGAAATGTCGATTTAGAAAATTTTGAACATTATCAAAATTTTGTGCTCTCCAGCATCTCAGTCAAGTTTGCATCGCTCGAATTTGAGGCTCATTCTTTTCGGTAGTCCTCGTCCAATATTCTTGTCAAGTTTGGATTAGTGCGATCGAATTTTTTATTTGTTTATTTTTGTGCTCAACATCTATTTTGAATCTTTATCGAAACGATTCTCATTTTTTTATCAACGACGCTTAATATTTCGAGAAAAATACAAGTTAAACCTCATTCTTTGGTGAAAGAATAATTTTTACTTCTATTTTTCGACGATATTCAAGTGTCGCGGATAAAAATGAGCAGCAGGAATTTTTTCAGAATGAACGTCGTCTTATTAATAGACGCGACAGTAAATATGCATTTTGAAAAAATGAAGAAAATCGAATGAAAAGAAATAAAATCGTTGTTGAGCTGGGAAAATAATAACCACAATTTTATAAATAGCGAAATAAATATTTGTAAAAACACTGAAGAAATTGAGAAATAAGATGCAAACTTGAATTCCAATCTGTACCACGCGCCATTGTTGTGCGTTAGCCCGAGAGCACATTGTTTTTTTTTTTCTAACCGGTGACAGTATTTAATTTTTTCACAAATCGATGACACTTTCGTCCTTTTTTCTTTCAAGCCAGCAATGACGTTGAAGCTTGGATCGTTGGAATCGCGACGGATTTTCTTTATTTTGAAGGTTTTTTTTTTTTATCAAACATCAATCGAAAATTTACGTCCACCGAAAATTGTCCACGTGGCTTAGAATTTTTTTGAAAAGTCATCAAAAAAGCAGTTGGCCCTTGAAATGCGTGAAGACGAATAAATATGAAGAATTTTTGTTGGCTCGAACGATGCAAGCTTCGGTACCAAGTCTTCGAACAAGTGCAAAGCTCTCTTTTTTTCCTCTTTACACGTCGATTCATACGTTCCCTTTACACATAGAATTTTCTTTTGTTTTTTTTTTTTACAAAAGACTTCGCGAGCTCTGCTTTTTTCTACGTTTGTTTTTTCTCGGATAACGTATTTTTTTTTTCTTTGTTTTTTTTTTGTTTTAACGACACGATTCCATGAAATTTTTATACACATTCATCAGAACTAGTAACTTAAATATTCCCCGTATTATGTGTAGCTATATGTATATAATAAAATATACGAGGATAAAAAATCGTGCAGACTCTCGGCAGGTCGGGAATCACCATGTATTTCACTATCACGAATTTATTCTCTTTCTTTTCTCTCTTTTCTCGTTATAAATATTTCTCATTGCTTTATTTCACTCTGAATTCGTTAAATCGTTTCGTTAAATACGTCTGAACCAAAAAAAAAAAAAGGCGAGAAAAGGGCGTGTGTACGTAAATCTCGACTCGTTTGTTCGGTCGAGGCTGAAACCTCGACCAAGGGCCACAGTCAGCACTCGTACATTTTTTTTTCTTTATTTTATTTTATATTCTATAGGATTAAATAGTAGCAAAGTAAAATAATCGTTTTTACGATTGTTTTGAATCTGTGTTAAACGAGAAGGTGATTCGAGAATGAATGCTCCCGCGATTATAGATCATTGCTATTTGTAGTTAAATAACAACAACAAAATGGAAAAAAAAACGTAAGGTAGATTGTTTCTTTGTAAATAAGATACATATCCCCCCCCCTCCCCCGTCTTTTCGCCCTAAATCTCTTGAAATTTTTCTGTCCCAAAACAAACAAAAAAACTCTGTAATACGTGTATAGATGCTGTTTTTTCGGAAATTTTATTTCCGACCATTTCTGCCTGGAGATTCGACCATAAAAACGTATTTGTGAATGTGTATGTGCGCGTGTGTATTTGTGTGTGCGAAATATTGTGAAAGAGCCTGAAAGTTTATCGCGAGAAAAAATAAATAAAAACATTTGAGAGAATGTGAACTTATTGCGAATAATACGAAGAAATTGAAATAAAAATCTAAATATTATCCAAAACAATAGTATCGATTAAGATATGTTGAATTAAAAAATAAAATAATAATAATAATAATAATAATGATAATACAAAAGCTATATACTAAGAACTATAAATATATACATATATAAATATATATATTGTAAATGTGTATCGATGAAAGAAATTAAAACACGGTTTGTTACAACATACGTGTTCCTTTCTTATTCGTCTCTCCATCCATTCTTCCCCCGTCTTTATTTTTTGTTTACTCATTTTTTCACTTGACTCGATGCCGGGTCAAGTGCCTTGCGCTTTCTAGGAATTCAATTCGGGGCTCTGGGTAATTGGGTTTTATTGTATTCAAGTGACTAATAAATCTCTTTGCGATTCAAATGTTTGGATTTTTGTAGGCTTTGTGGCAGGCAGCATTGATGTGCTTTTATCCCCACAGACCGAAAACATGAGTGATTTTTTTTTTATTCTCATTTTCCGTCAATAAACCAACGTTTGTACACTTTTACCTTTCGAGTCTTGGTCAAAATTATTTACCGTATTTTTAAAATCAAAGAACTCTAAAGTTTCAAATAACGAACAACGAGGTTTCAATGCCCAAGCTTTATTTCGACATCGCGATTTTTGGAAACTGGAGCCAAAAAGTGAGAAAAAAGGTCAACAGATGGCGCACCTGCTCCAATCAATGCTGTCATCTTGCGGATGCAACCATCAATTAGTATAAAATAAAAGTAATCAAGAATTTGGACTAATCACTGCGTCGATGAGGGGATTTCGAAATTGATGGAGCCGTACATTTAAAAAAGTAAACAAAGGGAAACAATGAAAAATTCGAAATATGATGACTGAACGGGAAAAAGAATCAATTTTATGAAAACCAGAACGACTGATATAATATTAATTATTTTATTTCGATCCGTCACAGTTTTTTTCAGAGCAGTCTACTTTGAGAACTTTTTTTCCAATAAACCATTTTCCAATAGGCGATCTTTTTCTATATTTTGACCTCTAGAAAATGATCAACAAATACGTCGACACGTATATCTCTGTCGTTAACTGATGAGTACACAAAAATGTATGGGCTTCGAAACGCCCCGTAGCATTAGGAAACCTATGTACATAGACATTCACGCGTAACCCACGTTCAGTGGAGGTATCTCGTCATCGTCACTTCGCAGCCAGCAACCAGCTGGGCCACATCGCGAGTGAACGCTTTGTCCAAAGTGCATTCAACATGAATTTTATACGCTCGAAAACGTTAAAAAAGTAGTATTTCCAGTGTTTGGCAAAAAAAAAAAAAAAACACCGGCATTGAAAGTTGAACAAAGTCATACGTAGTTTACAAAATTTCCATACCATTTACGAGTTTTTTTCAATTTTGTACTAAAAAGCGTGGATGCAGTATAATTGTTGCAATTATAATACCAAATCCCATTTGCATTACCGCTCTTGCAAATAAAAAGTGACTCACACAGGGGGCGGTTTCGTGTGAAATAATATAAACAACAAAAAAGAACACTTTATACAATTGGCGAGAAAACATTAGACGATTGAACTTATTTTTTTATTGTTCAGATATACTGTTCTGATGATCTCTTATCATAAAACATTGTCGAGAACAAAGGTCGCGATTTACGGATGCTTCTTATCTCGTTGAAAAAGCTAACAAAAAAAATAATAGGCAAATAGACCAAATAGGCGAATAAGAGTGTAGAGATTCGGGAATAGTGAAAATCGAGAAAATCACGAGGCATCATGCTGGATAACGTTAATAAAGAATTGGTGCCGATCAAGGCGCACTATTTTCTTTTCAATGCAGGTAAGCCTTCGAAAATCCATTTGAATTTTATAGAACTTCGAAAAAATACAGAAATCGCCAAAAAGTCAATAACCAAGGCACTTCATTAAAAAAATGAAATTCAATATTTTTCCGAATAAGAACGAAATCACGTGTCGAAAATTTACAAAATAACAACCAAAGAATTATTGTAAGTTGCATATTTTCAAAAAAATTAATAAATGTTGCAATCGTGTGGAAAACTTTCCTAATTCTCAAATATTGATTAAACAAACTTCTGACTACAAAAATAATATTTTGTTTTTTGTTTGTTTTAATAGCGACCGGACCAATCGTACCTTTTTTACCCACCATAGCAAAACAATTAGGATTCTCTGGTTTTCTAGTCGGCGGGATTTACACGATTCTGCCAATTTCCGGCCTCATTGCCAAACCGCTGTTCGGCGGTCTGGCCGACAAATACAGACTGCACAAAATGTTTTTTCTCATATTTCAAGCAATACTCGCCGTAGGATTTTTTCTCATTTATTTTATTCCTAAAATACATATCGCTGCACCTGTCAATGTCACTTGCAACAACGCAGCTGCATTCATGGAAGTTTGTGCGCCGAATGGATTTTCTGACAAACTTTTACAGTCTGTCGTTACTCCGAACACTACAAGTTCCAAATGTCATGTGAGTTTTTTTATTATTATTTATTTTATTTTTTTCATTTATTTATTATTAAATTTTAGAACTTTCTTTGAAAAAACAGTTACGTTTAGGCTCCAATATTTTTTTCATTGTCTCCGGAAGTTCTGAATCATGTAAATCTGAAAAAGTCGATTCAAAATTTGACGCAAAACTAAAATTATGTTAATTTGCATCGTTAGAACGAATAGAAAAAATATTAATTGTTTTATTTATCGAAAATATAGTTGACCTGCAACGCATCGTCAATGGTCTACAAAGAATTGTGTTCCGGTTGGCGAGCGATTCAATACTGTGGTCTGGTCAACACGAATGTATCGCCGGACGCGAGATTTGATTTTGACGCTGAGTTCAGCATGGACCAGGATTTGCCAGAAGCAAAATGCGTCGACATTCGTCTGCGAAACGTCACCTTCGCTGATGGAATTTTGCACAAACCTGTGTGCAATTCTCTCTTACGAACATCCTGCATGGCAGAATGTTTCGAAGTAACCGCACTGAAAAAAATGCTGCAAGAAGTCAACGGAGACTCGACCATGACCTCGGCCTATCAATTCCACTTGTTTTTGTGGGCTGCGATCGTTGCCTGGGTCGGCATGGCTGTCGTCGTTAGTATCGCCGATGCCATTTGTTTCGATCTTTTAGGTATGGAGAAACAAATAAAATTCAATTATTAATTTAATTCGTGGAAATTTTATAAAAATTCAATCAATATTACAGAGAATTATATTTAAAAACTGAGAAATTCAATTTTTAACGAATTTATCACTTTTTTATCTTCTTCATATATGTTTTCTTTATTGCGGAAATTTAGAGAAATATAATCCATCGTTTATCACTCCCGTTTAAGGCACTTTATCAGTTAAGTACGACGGAAATAACTAAAAAGCAGATGCTCTTTTTTTTTTTTCGGCACAAATTGCTCAAGCTACTTCCGAGCTTTTGTGAGAACCCGACGAAAAAAACGCAAACGAAAAAACTGTTTCTGAAAAAATCGAAAAATTGACAAGACAAAACTTCAATTCCAAATACAAAAAAATTTAGTGAAGGAGCGAACGAAAGATACTTGACGCCAAATGATCGTATGACATTACAACAAAACCCTATTAATATATTTTTTTGTTATCTCGTTTCAGGTGACGAACGTCGCAAAGAGTATGGGAAGCAAAAAATGTGGGGTAGCATAGGCTTTGGTATATTTGGAATAAGCGCCGGTTATCTCGTCGACGTTCTCAGCCAAAGTTCCACAGAGAAAGATTATACCTCCATTTTTTATATTATGCTGATTGCCATGATATTTGATATGATTGTATCAGCGACATTGAAGAAGGTAAAACTTCGTCCAAACAAAGTCTCAGTATCCGTTGAAAGAAAAAAACAAAGATTGACACATTAATTTTAAAAAAATAGACTCAATAAATTTTTTAACTTTTTTTTCTCTCGATTCGATTTGCTCGATTTTTCAGAGAGTTACAATTTATTTTTCGTTGAAAATTGCAATGTTTTTACGATAAAATGAACAACCTCTTATTTTTGTAATTTTAGGTCGGAACGAACGAATGTTGGCAAAACGAATTATCGGTATTTTGGGAATTGGGTTCGGTGGCGAGGGAGGGCAGAGTTTTGGTTTTTGCTTTTTGGTGCATCGGCGCTGGAATGTGTACGGGCGTTGTTTGGAATTTCTTATTTTGGTATACCGAAGATTTGGCAACAGGATCGGAAGCTGCCTGGTTAAAAACCCTTCAAGGTTTGATGACCGGCGTACAATGTTTTCTCGGAGAATTACCCTTCAATTTTATCTCCGGAAGGGTCCTCAAAAAACTTGGACACATAAACGTGATGAGTCTCGTTTTATTGATTTACGCGGTGAGATTCATGGCCTACAGCCTCGTTACGAGAGCGTGGGTCATTCTCATCGTGGAACTTCTTCACGGTCCTACTCTTGGACTTTGTTGGCCTACGATGGTTTCGTACGGTGACAAAGTCGCTCCTTCGGGCACAAGAGCAACGATACAGGGTTTTGTTGGTGGAATTTTTGAGGGTATTGGTTAGTACGTTTTTTTTTTCGTTGCTAATTCATGTTTAATTGGTTTTTAAGGAACAGGAGAGTCATAGAAAAAAGGAAACCCTAAAAACCCATAAAAACTACTCATTTTCGTTTGCTAATTTGTGTTTAATTGATTTTTAAAGAGTCAGAGAATCCGAGAAAAAAATAGTAATTAGAAACCAATAAAAATTACTTGTTTGTTGGCTTATTTGAGTTTAATTGGTTTTCAAGGAACAAGATAATCAGAGAACAAAGAATTTGTAGGAATACATAAAAAATTACTTGTTTATATTACTGAAACTTAATCCTCTTCGTGTCTCCAATTTTCTGCAAATCTACAGAAAGTAATTTAAAAATATTATTGCAGTTTGAATGTTTTTTCGAATATTTGAAAATTCGATGTTCTGTTTAAATATTGTTTCAGTCAGTATTAATGTCGTAAAAAAAATCAGATTCATGTAGAAAAGAATTGTGCATATAAATGTTTGTTTTATTTGGCAGGTGTCGCTTCTGGGAGTTTATTGTGCGGTAAATTAATGGACAGCTACGGTGGAGTAATAACTTTCCGTATCTTCTCAGCTGGTGCTCTCGTATGGTTGAGCATTTATTGGATTTTACAATTGTTGCTGCGAAAAGCGAAAGCATATCCTAATCATCAAGGTCACAATCGTAAGGACCTTCCGCTTTAGCATGCAATGACCAAAAAAAAAAAAGAAAATGAATTATGGCACAAAAATATGAATCAGTATTAAAAAAATATATATATTTAGATAAACTTTAAATCCTTGATTTGAAAAAAATCAAATTACTCACCTCGTCCCTCGTCACTTTTATGATTTTGCAGATCTAGCGAGTTACGCAACTCCGAGTGATGCGATACTCATGACGATGAGCCAGGAACTTCAAACTTATTGAAATTAATTGAACCTGGAGGTCAACGCGGCACTTCATTCTTCGATGTTCATGTTCTCTCTTTTTTTTGTTTTTTTAATCAATCACACAAATGTGGCTTCGATCGTGACAGAGGAGATTGGAATCTCTAGTTCAAAATTCAATATTTCGTCCATTTTTTTTTAAGGAATTACTTTTTCGAACCCAGTGCTAGAAACTTGTCATTTATATTTAAGATTTTTTTTTTTTACAATATTAGCTTCGCATTGCAACTTCAGATTTTATAATCTAAATGATTGTTTTTCCAGAATAAGGTGGGAGGGTAAAAAACGTAAAGAACGTTATATTTTTAAGAAGATTTTCGATTAATTGTAAAATGGACCAAACAGGTTTTTCGCTATTCGTGGCAGATTCCGATCTCCGAATGAATTTTAGATTTTTATCGGTTGAGCACCCAATCGAAACATCGAATTAGATTTTAATTTTCAAGCGTGATATGTCAATTGAAGTCTCCTTCGAGTCGAACAAGTTCCCCCTACACATTTGATCAATTAAGAAAACGAAATGCTCGTGAAACAAATCGAACGCACGACACATGACTAAAGGCATTCCTGTTCCTCATTTTCTTTTGTTGAATTTTCGTTCACCGTTTGCGAAACACTAAAATGTCTTGAGTGTGATACGTCGAATAGTTAACTTAGATGCTCAGTATTAAACGACGATTATGAATTGTAATAAAATTGTACACCCTGATTGTACTTTAATTGTCGTTGTACGCGACATATAAATAAATTTGTTTTTTTACACCTCAAAAAGGGGCTTGCTGAGTCGAAATTGGAGAAAATTGCAAAGTTTGCATCGTTGGAGAGCAACAAAAACATTAATTTATTTCGAACTTGGAACTTTTTCAATTATTTCTCATCGCTGTTAATATTTTTTCGATTTTTAATGACGAGTCAAACTGTTGGGTAAAAAAATTGAAAATTCGTTGGATTTTGACGCTGCAAACTTGAGAATTAAGGAAAAATGGGATGCGATGGGGAATAATAGGTTCAGAATTGAACCGACGACAGAAAATCTTAAATCCGGTGATGTACAATTGCTGACAAAATATTGAAACTTTTTTTGTTGCTGTTTTTATTCATCAGATAGAATTGCGTCGTGACGAATGCATCTCGAGCCGTAGGTGACGTTAATAATGTACGGCGAATGTCGAAAAATAGGCTTGTTCAGAGACCGAACAGCGTTTCGAGGATAAGAAAAAAATCCTCGAGCTGGTGTGTATTTAATCGTCGTACTTCCGATGGATCTTTCAAAGACTCTAAATTTGTTAAATTTGTTGTTGTTGTCGTTTCTTTAGTTCATGAATTCATGATTATTTTCTAGTTCGATTAGAAGCTACTAAATAATAACTTTCCTCCGGTTGCCACTGTTTTCTCGATGACGACGAGGCGCTTTAGTTTTGATAGACTCGTCGACGAGGATTCGGGGCGCGGCACGAAAGGCCTGATCAATGTACAATTCATTTCTTTTCTTATTCTCTTTCTCAATCTTTCCTTCCTTTCTTTATTTTTTATTTATTTTATCGTTTACTTGTTTTATTCTCGTCTCGAGCGCGACGGCGTCGTCGCTTGACTCGATGAGGACGGTGCGGGCTCAACAATCGCCTGTAAATTTGGAATTTCTCCTGCTGAATCGCAACAATCGCTCATTAAACCAGCTCCGGAATGAAACGCAAGACTTCCCTCGCTCGATGATGCCAAACTTCCGGACAACGGCGGAGAACGTTCCTTCGGTGACGCCGAAGATGTTGCCACCTCCAGATAACCGTGCAACTCGAGAATACGACCCTCGAGTAATAAATTTATTTCAACTTGCGCCTTGTACTTCGACTCGACTGCACTTAATTCCGACTCGTGACGTTCTTTCGCCTCCTGCAACATACGCTGCTGATCCACCAGTTGGGCCTCCTTTCGCGCTTCACGACCTTCCAACTCTACGAGACGAGCTCTCAACGCTTCGATCAAAGAACCTCGAGAATCCAACTGACGTCGCAAATCTGTAGAAACAAAAAAAAACAACTCTCTTTACTATTTCTACTCTCAATAAAGAATATTCCAAAGAAATTGAATATTTTTGAACTTTTTTTTATACTTGAATATCATTTTTGTTTTTAACTGAAACTTTTTTCATTTCACAGCGTTTGATTATACACCATTCTCTTCGTTATCAAAAGACAAAAATAATTTCGTAGAAATTCATAAATTTGTTGATACTCGAAAAAGAAAACTTGAACTCGTGTTCGGGATGTTTAAGAAATAGAAGAAAAATGATTAATACTAACTGGACAATTCTTCGCTGTAAGCTCGTTGTATGAGTGCAGCTTCTTGTTTGGCCATGGGTACAGGCCCAACCATTTTTTCCTGTAGTCTCGTTTGCGCCTGCGAAGTAATAAGAAAATCGATGTAAAATTTGTAATTTTGTATTTTTAATGGAGAAAATTCGTCTTATGGGTCAACTCACTTCGCCCAGAAGGAGAAATCTCTTTTGTACGTTATCGAGAACACGTTTCAATTCTTCGGCGCGACTCGCAGCTCGAAGAGCACCCTTGAGCTGATGAGCTGCATCGAAAAACGCTGCTTCCGCTGCACGAGTCTGTTGCTCACATTCTGCAACTTTTTTCTTTTCGTCTTTCAATTCCAACTCCAAACTTTCCGTACGACCTCGGTGGGTTCGATTATGTTGCTGTTCTTCCACACACTGTAAACAGAAATTTCATGTATTTTTCATTTTTTTCAAGTTTTTATTCAAATTTTATTATTAATATTGTTTTTCGGACATTTAGAGAAATTTGTAAATATAAATAAATTGCAAAACTTAAAAATCTTCGTTGAAATACTTTTTTGTTTCCATAAAATTGAATATTTTTGAGGATTAAACATTATTCGAGAAAATAAAAACGTACTTTTGATTGCCAATGGCGTAAAGCTTCACTGTACGTCTCTTCGGCGACTCGAGCTTCTTTCTTGCTGCGATCCAACTCGTTTCGCAAGCCGTCCAACTCTTTTTCCGCAATTCGCAGTCGATCAGTCTATCTCGAGGGGAATATCGGTAATTTGTTGAGTTGTTTTACGTAAACAATAAAGTTTGTTAACTATTTTTCGATTACGAGAGTAAACGAGTGATTACCAGAGCGGAATTGTGTTCTTCGAGTGCTCTCGAGTCTCGCAATTTTCCAAGCAATCTGCGATTACGCTCGGCGTGAACTTCCCTTCGTTGCCGTTCAAATTGCAATTGCATGTGCAAAAGCTGCAGTTGTTGGTTCGCTGAATCAGCGTCGATGCTAAAGTCGTCGGTTGTTTCCTCGTTCGCGTCATCGTCCTGACCTTTTTTTCGTAACTTCGGTCGTGACTTTTCTGTGAGAAAATTTTCAATTTGTATTTGAGTCGAAAATAGAACTCGAATCTTTTTTCTTTGTTCAATGTCAAGTTTTAGATTTGTTTTTTTTTTTTACCGCCATTAGAAGTGCTACCGAAACGCGCACACGCCTCGACGTAACGATCGAGCATCGAACTTGGCGACAGCCTCGAATCCGAATTCTGCCTCAGTGGCTGATGTTGTTCGTTGTTTCGCTGCGATAATATCCCAACGAGCAAATGCTCGTAAGGTATTACAGCACATGTTTGCGTGCCGGTTTCCTCCGTACGTTTTAATCTTGTCTTGTCAATAACGTTCTCCATCGCTTTTTGAATTTTTATACCGGGGCACGATTTGGCTCTACGTACCTGCACGACAATTCATTAATAAAATCTCGTGAAAAACAATCATTTTTAAATATTATAACAGATTTTCCGAACCTTAGAAACACTTATTTTAATTTTTTTGGACTTCTAAATCGTTTGAGGCGTAAAAACTTTTTTATAGATATAAGAAAACTTATCAGAACATTAATCTCTTCGATTTTTAATAACGAATAGAACGATGTGCATGAATTTGTATTTTTATGGAATTCGAATCGACGGCAAATTAATTTAAAAAATGTAGAGTTCAGAAATTAAAATATTTGGCCTCGATCATGAGTTCTAAGATTATTCTGCTTAGATTGTCAAATTTTCGTTGTTGGGCTTGACGAATACGAAAATTGAATGATAAATGCGATAAATTACCTTGTACAGAGGTAAAATAATTGGGCATGACCCCGACGGTTGACACTGGGAATGAAAACGAAGCCGTTGTACTTTTCGCGCCAAAGCTGCTCGAGCACCCCTCGCGCTTTCCTCGTTGTAGCTTTCCATTTGTTTCTCAACATAACTCTCCAAATTACATTGCGAACTAACAATTTCCAGAACCTGCACGACACGTGGAGATAAAAATTTAAAAAAATATAAAATTTGTTACAGAAAATTGCAATGTTGGATGAAAAATTGACAATTTTTAATACTTCTTGATCTTCGTTCCAGGAATCATTTTTTCCATTTTGATTCGGACTTGTTTCCAATATTTTCGCGATACCCTCAGAGTTGAAGGAAGGTCTTTGTGACTGTTGAAGGACGCTCTGTCTGTCAGCAACGAGTTTGCCTATTTTGTGAGAAAGAACATTACTCTCACCGCCACCAATTCCTGGGGTCGTGAATGCCGAGCCTGTCGAAACGAAGGGGGTCGGTGTCGATGGCCGAGAAGTCCCTGAAAGAGCACCGTTCCCCAGAGTACTCAGAGCTCGCACTGCTGACGAGCCTACTGGAGGTTGTCTCGTTAAACCTTGCCGCATATCCTGTTTATAATTATTAAAATCAAATTAGAAAAATACTCGAATATTTATCGAAACCTTTGCTCCTTTTTCAATGCAAAGAAAATTTTAATAAAAAAGACAATAACTTCCAAGTTTAAAAAATCAAGGAATCAAATTTCATAAATAATTACTCGTTAATATCTTAGCCTAAACTTATTTAAAAATTTTCAGATGCTCGAAATTGTAAAAAATTGTGTCAAAAATTTCAAAGCATATTGATCTGAAAAAAAAAAAAAAAATAACTCACCTTAACAGGAGTAGTTTCAGGTGTAGCTTCGACGGCTGCTTCGGGTGGTGAAGAGTTGCTTCGATTATTATTCGGAGTGGATGGTGCGGAGCGTTGTTCATGAGTCGGTGGTTGTAAAGGAGGTGGACTTTGAGGTGGAACGGACATGCTGGGCGACCAAAAAGTGTCTTCCTCCCCGTTGCTCATTCCCGTAACCGATAAACCAACCGAAGCAGTAACAGGTGTATAAGTGCAAGGATTATCGAAAATAGGCGTTGCTCGAGGATTGCTCGGTCCTAAAACTTCGTCCCGGGTACGATCGACGGCAAAACGTCCGCACTCAGCAACAACGTCATGATGTTCCATTTTTTTCCATCTCGCTGCGTTAGTCTCTTGATCTTTGGAAGCGGTGACTAGCAACGGATGCATTCGCACTGACTCTAGCATCGGCCTTATCGTATGTGTGAAAGTTGTTAACTGATCACGTTGAGTGTATTGGAGTCTCAGGTATGCAATAAAATTGCAAGGATACAGAGCGTACAGTCTGTGAAAAAGGCTGTACAATCCGACCTGGAAAAATCGAACAAAATATTCATAATCCTTGCTAAACATTATAATTTTTCATATTTTCCAACCACCAACATTCCCATAATCGCAAATTTTTCATAAACTCGTAATTTTTCACATAAAAGTTTCAAAAAATGATCCAATTTATCAATCGTTGGCTTTAAATACAATTAAAATTGATGATTTCGATCCCAGATATTTGTTTCGTACGATTTAAGGAGTTAAACTACGTGAAAATCGAATTTTCATGGAATTTTTTTATAATAAAAGAGTGATTAACTCGAGATAATTAGTTTGAGGGTTGTTATTTTTTAGGAATAATTATTTTTTGTTTGAACCTGCAAGTGTAAGAGGTAGAGTTGGTCCATATTGTTGGAGTTTGACGAAGTGGCGAGACTGGACGATTGAAAATGATGATAAGATGCTAATCGGCCAAAAACCTCAAAAATTTCGTGAATGTGAGGACCCAACGCTGCCGGTAGCATTGGCAAAAGCGTTACGAGTAAAAGCAGTGCGCTCATCAGTGACAACGTATCTCCCTCGCCCTTTCAAAACAAAAAGTTCATTCGTTTATCAATATTTTTATTTCTTATTTATCAAGGCGAATTTCATTCTCTTATTAATTACCTTGAGTAATTTGAGCAATTCTTTGAAAAGCCCGTGATTAGCGAGCTTGTAAAGCCAAGTTGGTTGTCGTCGTGCCACGTGACCGAGCAACGTGAGTGCCTGTACTCTCGGTCCATGACCACCTGATTTTACCAGAGTCTCAGCCAAACGATCCAGGAGATGCTTGTCGTGCGGCTCTCTCACCCCCGATAACACTTCAATAGCCCTCAAGGAATTCGTCGTCAGATAATAATCGAATAATCCATTGACCAGCCAGTTGTCTTTAGCTGTAAAATAATCACATTCATTGTTTCAATTTCTTACTCGAAATTTATTGAAATTCACTAATAAAATAAAACTAAAATCATAATCACAGGCTCGATTTCTTGATTTTCTCAGTATATTCATAAATCTTTATTTACAAATCTAGAAAAATTATTTATCAATATTCAGATTAATGAGAATAGAAAAAAAAATCCTTTTCCAATCTAACAAAATTCTTTTTATCTCAACAGATCCCAACATTGTTTTGAATTGAATATTGAAAGTTCAACCTGCAAGAAAATTAAGAAAAATTCCAATATTTTAGACACAAATGGATATTAAATGAAATTTCAATATGTTCCAATTATGCAATCTGTGATCAGATTTTTGCTGTTAACCGAATGAAATATTCCTTACTCTTATTCAATAATCCTTGGCCTGAAGGGTCTTTTTCAGTAATCTTCCAAACTTATTGCATTTTCCTAATTACAAAGTTTACCAAATATTTTGTTTGATGAATTGCTCGCATCAGCGACTTTGTGAAAAATGTTTAATAAAAATAAAAGGTTGGCAACTCACTGGATAAGAAGTGCTCGTGAAAGACTTTCTTGATCTCCTCGACATCGGACAGTTTGTTAGACTCAAGGAGATGAAAGAGATCGGCAACGCCGGCACTGCTGCTACTCATGCCGACTCGATGACAGCGTCTTGACGCTTGGTTATCAGTTGTTGTATCTCCTCTCCTCACAAAGCCGTCTGTGAGATTTTATCGGAAGAAACTTCCGCTGGTTCAGCAGCCATCGGACGATCTTCATTCAAGACCGTACAAAATTTGAGAGGACGAGGGACTCGGCGACGCTGATTAGAGAAAAACACGAGTAATTTACAAGGTGCAATTAAATTGGGGCACAGTGAGCAAAGAAAAAGGTAAAAGTTTGAAAAAATATGAAATTGATGGTAGATTTTTTGAAAAACTTTGATTAAATTGAGATTTTCGTAGAAAAATTGAAGGAAAAAGTTGTTTTGGAGAATCGTAACGAGGAGCAATTGAATCGACAGTAGAAAACGTTACGATTCGGCTGTCAGTCAGAAATTCGTGTACCGCATTGAGGTAGGGGGGAAAGGAAGAAAAAAAATAAAGAAATTGTCGGTCGAACGTGTGCGACGGAGTTTCACGAGAATTTTTGTATGTGTCTGTGTGCGTGTGGGTTTAAATACGTTGAAGAATGTATTTGTGCGGTCGTCACACGACCAAGAGGCTAACCCGGTACGAAAGAACCTTCGTCGAGGAGAGATGATCTCTTATCTCAACCGTACGAAATCCCCTCCACTCTTATCACTCGATACTCTTCGACGTCAATTCATTTATACGGATATTTATTCTCGTACCCGTTTCCAACTTACCCGAGGTTCATCGAGTGTCTCTCGGGGGGCGATAGACTTCCTCGGGGTCTATCATGTCCCTTTATTCTCTACTTGTGGTGGCGCTGCATGCGAACCACCATTTTTAAATGGACCAGCGCCAATATTTTAAATCAGATTTTTAAGCGAATTTTAAAAATGTTCAGCGATTCCGACTAAATCTTTAAATCATTGGTATTCGTGAAATTGATTGTATTTCAATTGGAGCTCAAAACAAATTCTTCCACGACACACTGGGTCATTTTGACCCGAACTATATTTCAAAAACGAGCTTAATTCAGTGATTTAAATAAATGTTTTTAAATTACTTGAATCCTAGATTTTCCAAATTTTTACAGCTATCGTCAAATATTTATCAATTTTTTCGTAAAGAATCTTTGATGATTTTTAAAATTTTGCATATCAATGCCAAAGTTAAATTTTCAGTCATTTTTCAAAACTTTTTTGAACGCACTAAAAATAAAAGAAGTTCGGTAAATTAATCGTGAACCTCTTTGTAACGAAACGTCATTAATTAAAACAGTTTTCCCATTGGCAGCTATCAAATTGCCCGACGCAATTTGAAACTGTTGCGTCCTTTGGCTATAAAGAGATAAAGCGAAAATACGGAACAAGATCGGCTTTGTATCAGCCATCTCATTAAGCCTGAGGACGTTGCTGTTTCGAAGGTAAAATAATGAAGGTAATTGGATTTTGTGTCGGTGACTGGCAATCAATGTTTTGATAGAAAAAAAGCAGATTTATAAAAAGAATATTAAATAATGTTCGAAAAAAAAAATCCACATTTTATTCTCAGAAAATATTTGTAATACAATTTAAAAAATAATGGAAAAATTCTCACTTTTTTAAATTTCTAACGAACACGAAAAAACAGTTTTTTTCTCAAAAATCCCGATTATAACGTCGTAATTTTTCGTTTTAGAAGCGGAGGCCGTGTACAGGAAATCAAAATCGTTCGTCCACAAATTCACCAAAAGCTGGAAACCACTCCGCAGCCTCGGATACGAATCCTTTGAGAAGCAAAAGTTTTCAAGATCTCAGAAGACGACGTTTACACCGTGGCAAACAATCGAGGAGGCCAAAGGAAGAAAATCAGAGTTTCAAATTTATTGGTCTCAATAAAAAAGATGCTTTTGGCTGCCTCGAGTCTCTTTTTGATGTTAAAAGACCTTTGAAAATACCCGATATATCAGAAATATCCTACCGCTTAACGACCGAAGAAAATTCGAACTCGGAATCTGACATCGAGTATGAAAATCTTGCAACTGTTTTTTTTTTGGACACTTCGGGTCATTTTGACCCAAAACTATTTTTTTACTCTTATCCCAGAAGCTATAACTTTTTCACGAAAGTTGTACTTTTTATGAGTTCATATCTGTTTGTTAAACTCAAAATTATGCAAAATTAACAGAATTATGATTTTTTAATGAAAAATTCTCATTTTTCGAAATATCAAAGTTATTAATAATTTGTTAATATTTTTTTTTGTCAATCTTATTTTTTTTTAAGTTTCCGAAGTATACAATTTGTTTCAGTGTAAAAAATCCGAAGCCCTTGATCGTAAATTTGTACGAAAAATCGAATACCGTCGAGCAGGAGCCGAATATTTTGGTGGAAACTTGGAGATCGAGTGACCAGAAGGAAAAACCTCAAATCAGTAAACTCGAGGAACTCGAGTGCGACATATTCGAGGAAAATTCGGAGGAGGTTTCAAACGTCGACGAGAGTTCTCCGGCCGAGTCCATTTCGGAGGAAGAAATGGCTGAGGAGAGTCGTAAAAAATCTTCAATTTTGGAGGAATCGGAAGCCCGCCGTTCCGATGCATCGTCCCCACGACAAGAGGAAAGACTTTCTGCAGAAGCTCCGGTTCAAGAAGAACCAAAACGATCGACGATCGACAAAATCAAGCTCGCGATGTTCGGCAGTGCGAAAAATAAAAGCGAACTATTAAAATCACCGGTTCAGTCAATTTCTCCCGAACGTCCTGAAGGTATTTAATTCAACTGAAAATAAAAAATAAACTCTTTAAAATTGCATTGTCATTTTTACAGAATTAAAATAATAAAAAAACAGTTTTTTCATCATTTTTCATTTTTTCACAGAATTTTTCATAATTTCATCGTAACTTCAAGTTTTTGTTCAACTAAGTTTTGCTTACGTAAAAAAAAAAAAACAAAAATATCAAGTCCGACGAAGTGAATGAATTAAAATTACAAAAAAAAAAAGTTTTTAAGAATTTCCAAAACATTTTACAGAAGCAGCACCAAAAAAATCGGAAGATCAGCGAGATTCGGTGTTGAGTTCAACTCCATTGACCGACAGTGAAGTGATCCGAGAAATGGCCGAAGCCGAGAAGAGATGCAAAATTGTAGCTCAGGAGATAAAAGACACAAAAAATCAGATAAGCGAATTGAAACACGTGAGTAATAATTGAAGTTGTATTTTTGTCTAGAATTCTGTTTCCGAAGAAAAAATTTGTTTAAGAAAAAAGTTCGAAACTGTTGAATTATTATAGTGAGTCGAATGTCTCGTGTTTTTAGAAAGAAAATTTGAGCGAAGAAGACACGAAAATGATTCAGGAGAAGCAAGCTTCGCTTTTGAAAAAAATGCAAGAATTCGACGAAATAACGAGAAAAATTCAACGAGTTGTTGGCTTATCGGATCCATCGAGTCGTACGTTTGCCAAAATGTTTGAAATGTTGCCATACCCTCACACGAGACCGTCAATTCCGGAAGAAGGTGAGCCAGAGACTGGCAAAACGGAGGAACCGAAGAAAGTTTCGGCTCCTGAGGATCGTTTCGAATTGCCGGAGCCAGAATATCCAGAGGACGAGTTAGAAACATTTTCTCCCATTTTCCAAACGATTATTACTGAAAATAACAAAATAACAGAATAAAATAAAAAAATGTCAGGCTTCCGAGAGCGATAATTTGCGGTTTTACCGAGGACAAAATTCCCAAAATCGTTATCCCGGACAGTCGTCCAAAGGGTACGAGATGTTTGAAGAATTTGACAGGAAAATTGAGTGAATCGTTGAACATGCAGGAAAAACTGGTCCAAGAAAACGCCAAACTCGAGGGTGGCAGGTAGAAATTCGAATTATTTCTAAACCAAATATTTAAAAAAACACACTATACAATAAAATAATAAAAAATAAAAGAAACAAAAGTTTGATGCCGAGAAGTTAGTCACAAGCGGTTAAAAATCGAGATGGAAAAAAGTTTGAGAATCGTTTGTCTCCTCGGCGATCGAGGACGATGTTTCTTTCGTTCAGCGAATTTTTGCTCCCTCGTTTTTCGTCCCCATAGAAAACTACGTGTTTTTCCCTTTTTTTTTGTATTTTAATTCATTCGCCCCGGAGTCAAGAAACTTTCGTTTCCAAATGTCAAAGTTTTATAAAAAAGTGACAAATTCCTTATAAAGGTACAAACTCGAAGAGGCTCTCCTCGAAAAGGACAATACTCTTGACAGCCTCCAGAGAAAAGTATGCGGTCTACAGGCTGAGATGAGAATAGTTGTGAAAGAAAATACGGAATTAAATAGACAGCTTGCCAGCCTGGGCAACACTCAACGATCCGGTGGAGCTCCTGGTTGTTGCTTTGCAACTCCTGTCAATAATTCACCACGTTCGACCAATCGACAGCAAAGTTCTTATTCGTACGGAAGCTCGCCTCGCAGAGACGACGAATGTTGTTGCAGACGGTGCCTCGAAGGTCAATCCGAGTTGGGAACCCGTCCGACTAGTATTGTTTGCGGTAAAAAAAAAAAAAAAAATTCTTTAAGTATTAAAAATGAAAAATTAGCTCCGATTTTTGCGAAATTCTTATCACTTATTATTCGTATTTATTTGAACATTTCAATGTTTATTAGTGTGATTTAAAAAAATAAGGAACCTGTGAATTCCATCGATTTTTTTGTATCCTCAGTGAATCCTGAAAGTTTGAACCCTTATCAAAAATCGTGTCCGACTTCGCCGAGGCTCTCGGGTGGAGGATCGAGAGACGGTTATTATAATTCTGGCCCAACGCCGGATCAAAATCCTACAATGTGTTGTCGAGCTCCAGCAGGGGGCAAAGTCCCCGGTACTGCGGGACGTTCCTGTCCAGCAGCGACTGGAAATCAGTCAGCGAACAGTACCAACCAACTTGTGAGTCATTTAGATCGTTCATTAGTGTTGGAGCTGAAAAATATTCCGAAAATTCTTTATCATTAAGAGACTTTGGTGTGTTGGCGATAAAAAAGATTGATTTTCATGATTTTTTTTCTCCAATCAATGAAATTCGGTAAACAGACCATTTTTTAAACATTATTCAACGAAATGTCTAGAAAAATCATCAACCGATATGGAGAATTTTTTTTTTCCACATGAAAATTCCATAAAAATGATCGAAGTGTCAGTAATTTTAATAATCGTCACAAAAAATGCATTTTTTTGCCAGGCCCAACAATTGGGGAGTATGGAGTCAGAGATTCGAAATATGCAAATGGAATTGGCGAACGTACATCGTGAGAGGCAGCAATTGGAGCAGCAAAGAAAATTGCTCAAATGTACAGGTCCTTGCGCTCCTTGTTCGTGTTGTCCGCCTGCTGGAGGTTCACAATCGGCAGCACCAGGTCACGAGCCCATGATGGTTTCCTGTCTGGCAGGTTCGAGCTTCCCATCGAATCAACATTCGGCTCCGGACGCTCCGGCGAATTATTTCGCTTCCACGCCAAAGACTAAGGTATTCCGTGGGGAATTTTATAAAATATTGTCTGAAAAATAAAAACGTACAATTTTTCACTAATCAATGCAAATAAGTTTGTATAAAAATGAGAGAAAAAAAATGTCTTACAAGAATCGAGATAGATGGGAAAATCGAGTGCTTCATTGATTTTCGAATCGCACGCAGATGGCTCAGCACCAAGAATCAACGACGTGCTCCGGCGTTTGCACCACAGCGCCCATGGTATTTTTATTTTTTGTCCAAATCTTTTAACAGGGTGTTTTTTTTTTAATTTATTTTTTTTTAAATATTTGGTTCGATATTTCAATTTGAATTCTACGAGAATTGTAAAAATCTAGAACTTTAACAACATCGAATGTTTAATTAATTACACACCCTGTTAAATATGACGAGAAATAATTTCCACCTGCCAATTCAACCCTTTTTTGTCGCACTTTCCCAATAAAAGGGAACGAGCACGTGTCCACAGCAACAATTACGAGACCTTCGTGAACAATATGCCAGACTTCAGGAAGACTATAGAAACAAACTTACTGAAGTTTCTTGCATGAGAACAGAGATGGAAAAAATGAAGCAGGAAGCACGCGAGGCTAAGGATGAACGTGTAAGAGCGGAAAGTCGTCTCTCGGAAGTTCAAGAACGAATTAAAACGGTTCAGTCAGACAAATCACGATTTCACGGTCAGTTCAAATCGCTTGAATCTTTTAGGAACTGAAAAATTTAAGAAAAAAATTAAAATTTTAAATTCGAGATCAATTTCCTCGAATCAAACAGATTTTATTTATTTAAAATTGTTTTATTTACTCGACTTTTTTTTGGAAATGTTGAAAATCGAGTTTTGAGGAAACAAAACTTTACTCGAATTTTCATTCAAATGAAAAAATGTATGTTTAGGCAGCAAAGAACACGCGGTGGAACAGGAACAAGCACTTTTGGTGGCTAAACAGCGTTATCGTGAGTCGCAGGAGGAACTTGAAGAACTTAGGTCATTGATACAGGATCAGGCTGATCAGTTGGAAAATTATCGTGACAAATATCTTCAAGCACAAGAATTGGTTGAGGAACAACGACGACAATTGGAGCTTATGGAGATGGACAATGCCAGAATGAACGAAAACGTTAATTTGGAAATAGGCAGAGTCAAGGTAAAGAAAAAAAATACTCTTTTCCATTTTTTTTCAACTGTGGGATAAAAATGTTGAGTTTTTTGGAAACCAAAGGAATTGGGTTCGATTTTTCGATGAGAAATTCCTCGAATTTGGTTGAATTTTAGAATAATTTTGATTATTTAGTTCCATGTCGAATTTTTGCAAATTTGGTGTTGAATTTAATCGATTTTTTCGTTTGAAGAATCAATTCAAAGAAAAGCTGGCCGAGCTTGCTCCACTGCCAGACATTTTGAAGCAGACACAAGCAAAGTTGCAGGAAGTTCAACAAATGCGTTTAATAGCAGAAAGAAATTGCGAGGATCTTTCGCGCGAACTGTTGACGTGCAAAGAGCAATTGAATAAAATATCGTCGCAATTCACGATGATGAGGAGTGAAAATTCGACGCTTCACGATGAGAAAGGTTTGGGCTCGGGTCGTTGCGAAGAGCTGGAGAAAAAAATCAACGAATTAAAGATCGAAAACGAACGCATGAAGAGCTCGATCGCGAAGTTTGAGGAACAAGAATCTCTGTGGGAACAGTCAGTCGATGAGAAAACTCACGAAATCGTACAGTTGACAGCGATGCTCGAGGAAGTTAGAGAAGACTCGGCCAGACAAGTTGCCAGGACGAAAGAACGATGCGAAACTGTGAGAAGATCAATGCAAGGACAAATTTCCGAAATGGAAAAACATTTGGCTCAGTGCAGAGCCACCGCTCGTGCTGCTCAAAAAGACAGGGACGAAGTAAGCGAAATTTCTTACCAATCAAAAGTATTGAAATTTATCATTTTCTCCTACAAAATAGACTTTTTTTATCTTAAAATTTCTTTCGAAAATTGTAGGATTTCGATACAAGAAAAAAAGAAGCACGAGTTTCTATTTTTGCTTGTAGCAAAATTGATTTTTTCATAAATTTCAATAATTTTCCCAACACATTGGATTTTTGATGAGAAAGATCGCGGATTTGGATACCAATTGACGAATAAAAATGAAACTTGTCGTTATTTCGCAGATTCGTCAAAAGATGCAGGGTCAAATAAACAATTTGATGGAAGCATTTGAGCAGGCACAGGGTCGAATACGTTCGTTGCAGGGTCACGTGAATTATTTGAAGACATCGTACAGCAACATATTTAACGTTGGTGGTCAGGGTGAGCCTTCGATGGGTTATATGCCGAGTGAAACGGCGGGGCAGGGTTACGATTCGTGCGATTGTAATTTTTGAAGAGAAAGAGTCGAAAAGAAGCGGAAAAGGAGCTCGCGAAGCAAAAAACGAGACGATGAGCTTATATAACAAGACGTTTAATTTGTAGTAATCTTTTTATCTTTTTTTATCATCGGCCGCTGTATTAACCACTTATGTTTAATAAATCGTGAATGATGTTTTTTTGTTTGAACTCCTTCCCTTAAAATTTGACGCACTGGATGAATGTGGAGAGAAGAAAATTGTAAAATAAAGTATGCGAGGCGCGATGAGACTTTCGACGATGTTGACGAACGCGAGATTATTTACAGACAAAGCAGGAATGAAATAGTTTTACGAAAGTTCTTGATATTTTAACGTTTCTTTGTAACTTTGCCAACTTTCGGAAGTTCTGCAGCTTCCGATTTGGCTTTGAGCACTATTTGACATGATCACAGTCACATTTTTTTAGCTTTCTTGTGCTCTCTGATCGTAACGAGAATGTTTCTTTTGTCTTTTCAACCGTTTAGTCAGTCTCAGCCTACAGAGAATTTAGCCCTTCGAGGAGGGCGTGGGAACGAGCCAACAATTGCTCCATCGTCGATCGAAATATCTCAAGTTCACTCTCGATTTGAGCTCGTACTTCAGCAGGTCGACCGCAGGAACTGCAACATCTGTAGAAAAAATGTAGTCGATTTAAAGAAATAATCAAATTTATCATTATTGACAGAGCGAAATCATTTTTTTATTAATTATTATTCCTGAAAGCGATTAATTTCTCTTTGACCCTTTGTTGACACCCTTCAATTGGGCCGTTGCATTGACACATTGGGTCTATTTGACCCGGAGCTTGTCTGCTTGTCATCAGCGGTTCTTCGATCGGTTTTTATTGTAAAAAATCGAGAGTAAAGTTTGAAAAATATATGATTCAATCGATTTTATAAATTATTAAAAACCTTGATATTAACGAAAATGATGATTTGACTTAAAAAAATCACAATTTTTACAGTTTTCAACATTTTTCAAAGTGAACCAGTCCGTCGACAAAGAATTAATGTTGTTTGCTTCATTCTTTACCTTTCTCTGACACTTTCGTTGGAACGATGATGATTCGGATGCGATGACGACGAATTAGAACGTTTGGAACATGACGGAACGGGTGGCGTACAAGGCGTGACATTAACTCTTGGAACAGTATTGTTTAAGTTCGTTTTTGGAAGGCTGCTCGTACTGTTCGGGTCTCGACAACCGCTACAGCCGCGCAACAAGTCTGTAAGAATTCCTCGTACTTTTTTCCCACTCAGTCTTCGTCGTTTCGTCTGTGAACGAAGAATTACCAATAATTACTTTTGTTTCTTTATTTCTATCGAAATTATTCGAAGTTTTCTGAAATTCAAGAAAACTGTGTCGATGAATTAACAGAAATGAACATCACGAGTAAGTAACCCTAAATTCTGAGCAAATTCAAAAGCAAATTTCCCTTTTTTTCAGCTCAACACTGCCAGAAAAATGTGAAGCGACAAAAACCAACGAATTGTTTTTTTTTAAACGAGTTTAATTACCTCTGGAGTTTCACTAGGACTTTCATTGAACAGCAAAGGATGATCGTCTTCTTCGCAGGAGATATGAGAATGAGAACGACACGAATTGTCACGACATTGGCGATGAGTTGCTGAGAGTCTTCGACCGCAGGAGGGTAAATCGTCGGTGCAGGATGAGCAGCGTTTGTTGGTCTGATGGAAATCGTGTTCGCGTCCGAAGGGTCGTGGACCGGGGCTCGTGTGATGTCTGCACTTTTCTCCGGCGGTGACGTTTGTGCAGACATTTTGGGCGATTAAATTGTTGAGAGAATTGGCGTATTTTTCGTGGTTGGCCAAAATATTCGACATGGTCTCGTACATGGTCGATTCGTCGAAGACTTCGTTGTAGGAAACGCAATCGCAATCTCGCTCATTATTCTCTGGATTGTGAAGACAGCAGGAATGTTTCGTTCGCGAGTTACTGAGATGTTCGCAGCTCGCTGTTTTCATTCGCTTCTCATGAGATTCGCAATGCTCGCAATTCTTCGTCCTGGAATTATCGGCGAGCGAAGAATTCACGCTCAGCCCAAAATGACTCGAGTTCGCGGGATTGTTCACCGTTCTCGTCAAATTCGTTGCCGCTGATCGGAAGTACTTTCCTATTCCCGATCTGCTGAATTTTGGCGAAATTCTCGATTTTTTCGTAGACGTGCACGACAAATTGTGGGCATTCGAACATTTCGTATAAGGCGTGCTCTGGCAAACGAACGATCGCCTTGGAACGAATGCTGGACTTTCCTGACTCTCTGGATCTTCTGTGTCTGCCTCGACTTCCGTTTCTTCCGTAGGATTACTCAGCTGAGAATTTTTTTTTAATTCATATTTTAACAGTCGTCGATAATAATGAAATTGAAAAATGAGGTCAGATTGAGAAGAAGACGAAGAAAAAGAAGAATTATTGAAGTTCTGTCAAAATGAATTTCTGAAATTCTGGAATTGCACATTTCGTTAAAAATTTCAAAGAAAGAACCTTTTTTTCTCGAGATTTTGATTTTATTTGTAATTCGTAAAGTTTAGGAATAGAAAATACGATCTTACCTCTTTTCCCCATATGTTAATAGTGCCATTGGTCTCGGACATACGAATTTCAACATTTCCGAGCAAGAAAGGTCCGCATTCTCGGGCGTTGCCGCTTTTGTCGATGGTTTCGGTATTTTTGGTTGAATCTTCAGCCTGAATCAAGAAGCTTCGTTCCTTGATATCCGGTTCGTCGTGATAAACGAAATATTTGATGTTATGTGATGTTTCGGGAGGATCGTTGTTATCCTCGAGGTCGGCAGCGGTCCTGCGAGGGTTGTTATCGTCCGGATTATTGGCGAGTTGTGGTTGGTTGTTAGTGGCTCGTTGTTCGGTAGCGTTGTAAGTTGTATCTGTGGCAGAATCCGAGTTGATTTTTTTCCTCGTATCGCCAGTGGTATGGGGAATTTTGAAAGTTTCCAAATGGCTATGAAGCCCATCAAGCATATCGGAAGCTTTACGTTTTTTAGCTCTTGAAGTTTGGGTTTCTTCGTTCGTCGCGAAAATAGGATGGAACGTTTGGCGTTTTGACTGACCTTGTGGCTCGGTTTGAGCGTTTTTTCTCGTTGGGTTCATCAGAGTTTCTCCTGGTGTCGATCCTGTCTTCGTGCGTCCTTGAGTGATGTTTGCGAGAGTTTGAAGAATTCGCGAACTGGTGACGAACGAATGTGACAAAGTGTGAGACGGTTTCAAGCTCGTTCGTTCTCCCAGGGCGAGACTGTCGTCGGCGTTCAAAGCTGCTTCGATGTTCGGTGGATCGATGGAAATCGCTGCACTGCAGTTGCTGTCGGACCATTGCTCCATCGAACTTTGTGCCGAGGTTGCTGTGCTCGACAATAATTTGTTCATTGACGCCGTTGGCTTCTCGCGAGCCTCCGTCACCTCCATTTTTTCCTCCACCATTTCCGTTTGAACTGACGCCATTTTTGTCTCCGTTCTCACCACGCTCTTCGCTCGATATTCTTCCAACTGCGACCTTATTTCCTCCAACTCTCGTTTCAGACTCGCGTTCTCTGCCAAAGTTCTTTCGTACACTTCCCTCGGTTGACTCTCCGAACGACACTCTTCCAAAGTCTTCTTCATCTCCACCAGCTCAATCTTCAAATTCACGTTCTCCTCCAACATTTTCTGATAAACTTCACTATCGACCTGTGCCACTTTTCTCTTCGACGATTCGTCCAACGTCAATTCACGCAAGTTCCAAGTATTCCGCGGCTCCTTCGACACATTTTCGCCTTTTATCGACGAACTCGACAATTTCTGTGCCTCAGCTTCACCAAAAACGCTTCCGGCATTTTTTTCTGTACATTCCACCGCGCTTTTCGTTTGGACTCTCGGACGCGACAGATTTTCGACCACAGCCTCCGAATTTTCATCGCCGTTCGTGTACTCCTCGTAGCTCAACGTCCGGAGATTCAAAATCGTTGCAATCTGCTCCTCGCCGTTGGTTTCCTTCGTTTTTGACAGTTCCACCATTTTTTCGTTGCACTCGACGACTCCGTTGGTTTTAAACTTTTTACATAAATTCTCAGAGGTCAATGCGAGGCTCTCGGGAATTTGATTTGTTGCCATGTCGTAAATATCCTTTTCAGTCTCCATCTCCTCGATCGTATTTATTTCTGAATATTCTTCTCCTCTCTCGTCAATCGTACGATGCTCCGTGTAACGAGCCTCGGCCACGACCCCGCGGTCCTTCGTTTTTATCTCGTTTATCGCATTTTCCACGTAACTTTTTATCCTTTTGTTTTCTGGATTTTGCGTCGTCGCCGCGCGTCCAACTTCGGCGCTGTCGCCGCGAGAATTCGCCTCGTTTAAATTCTTCTGCGATGGATTTTCTCGGTTCATTCGCTCCGCCGAGCGCCTTCGCTGTTCCTTCATTTCTTGGATGTACAGCTTCACTTTGCTCGGAATGTGGTCGTAGTTTATCGAACGTGGCATTTTCTTTCGCAACGAAAGAGGATCCTCCGCAGGCTCAACCACCTGACGAGACAATTCTGACTCGTAAGAACCCATCAAATCTATGCTCCGCCTCTTGCCAACGAAACGAGACAAATTGCCACGGGAATTCGTCAAATCTTGCAACGATCTGCTTCTCTCTTTGTGATGCTTCTCCAAACCACTGTCGTAACGCAATACAAAATCGTCCGACGATCTCTCAAATTGCTCCGGTTCTATGTCCCCGTCGCTCTCCTCTTCCTCGTTTATCGAATCTTCCTCCTCCTCCTCCTCCTCTTCCTCCTCTTCCGCCTCCATTTCTATGATCAATTAGTTTTTTTTTTAATGATTTTTTTCCAATTTTCTTACTTCTCACGCAAACATCCAGTTTTTTCTAATTTATTGCACAAATAGTTGGAGATTTTTTTTCAAATTTCAACCTTTCTGAATAAAACTTTGTACGAAAAATTCTCATGTTTCGGAATTTCGAATTCAATCAGTTTTTCTAAAGCTCATTTTATTGTTAAATAATTATTATTCTTTAATAAGTTTCCGATCCAATTAATTAAAAAATCGTTTTTTCAAATTTTTCTCATTTTTTTAACCCCGTCATTGTGCTCAGTTAGAAAAAATGTATAAAAATAAGGTTTTAATTACAAATTAAGCTTATTAAGTAACCGATAAATTGACAAATGCGTTAAATTCACCGTTACCTTCGGAATCATAATCTTCCATCATTCCGTACGGTCTCCGGTCGCTTTCCTCTCCGGAGGAAAGTACGCAAACGCTTTCGGCTCCCTGTTCGCTCTGATAAGGGCTGGAAGCTCTTTCTTCGCTGTGGGCCGGCGGCTCCGATTGTTGCAAGACGTTTTGTTCGGCTCTGTTTTCGTCGAGAACTGGGAGGCTGGTGAGACTCACGTACGAGGGCATTTCTTCTTCGTCAAGCATGGCGGGTTCGGTTTCCGTGTCGCTGACATTCTTCGCTTGATCGTCTGCCTCGTTTTTGATCGAATTTACATTTGGATTTTCGTCCGCAGGAGGTTCTTCGACGGCCGACATTCCGCCAAAAAATCTGGACGAAAAAATCGATGGTATAATGGCAATTGACAAAACTGGCTGACAGGACAAAATTTTGACTCGAGAAATCGAATTTTTTAAGATTTGGACAGAGATTCGGGAAAAAACAAAAACAAAAACAATGATAATTGCAACTTTGATGCGAAAATCTTGGTTCGGCGGCCATAATGGCGCCCCCGGTTCGCTGAACCGCCGAGGCGCGATGTCACAACCGGCTTTTTCATTTCGGAACTCCAAATTCCCGGACAAAAGGATTTTTGTTGTCGTGATTATGAAATTAGAGAGAAATAATGGATTTTGGAAAATTTACCTCGATACGCGCGTTATTTCTCGGTCGCCGGGTGATTGTAATCGCTCTTTCGCCTCAACCCCGCGGCGAAATAACGCCGGAGACAAAGTGTATCGAATGCGCGATGTTTTTGTTTTTCTTTATATCCGCGCAATCATTAAAATCGCGAGTTACAAGGCGAATTATTAATTAAAGAGGAAAAGCAGTGGGGGGAGGGGACGGTTCATTACGTTAGAGGATGAAACGACGATTTATAATTTTTTATAATAAATAATTGTGATAACAAATGCTCTGGAGTGATAAGGAACGGTAGCGTGTTACCGGAACGGCGGAATTGAACCGACAACTCGTCGGGACCTGGACACGAGGAACGCGGGATTTACAAAGATTTTAATGACAGTAGAAACGAAACTTGGCGGCTCAGAATATCATAAAAGCGTATTAAATTGAAAAGAAATTGTTTAATAATTAGGAACAATGTCTTCGGGCGACGCGGGACTTCCAGTGACGATAGAATTCGGGTAATTGATTGAGATACTTTGGAACAACACGCGGTAGTTAATCGGACTTTTTTTTTCTTTTATCATTCACAGCGGTGGAGCTGAATTACTGGTTCAGAGAAAAAAAAAGCACGAAATTACTTTACCTGGATGCCAAGAGTGTGAGTTGCGGATTTTCGTTGTTTTTTTCACCCGGCACGATCAAAAAATTCACATTTGTTGTTATTATTGTATTTTCTCAATTCAGGGACATTGAAGAATCTCCTCTACTGGATTCGCGATAACCTGCTAACCGAGCGCGAAGAACTATTTCTCCAAGACGACACTGTGTGAGTAACTAAATGACAAGTTTTAATCGCCAGTCGCATATAAGTTTCGATGAAAATTCTTCTCGTTAATACGGTGCACAGCGCGTTTCTGTACGGTTTTTTTGTCCGTTATCGTTAAAAGTATAACCAATAAATGTACGCGCGGGATACGACGTGCTGGTTACTGCAAAATGGCGCTGTCTGACTCTCGCGTTGTTACAAAGATGGCGTCGCAACCAACTTCCTACGATCTGACGAGGGATGGCGCGACGATGAACTTTCACTTTTTCCCGCGTCCCAGCAGTAGTACTGCGAAGAAGAAAGCGCGCGCGGTCCCGCGATTATGACCTCTAAAGCGTCCCGAGAAAAGTTCGCGAAAGAAAGCAATCGAAACGAGAAGTTTTTTCCTCAAGTGTTTGTTGTTATCGTGGTGAATCGTGAAAAGTGTGTTGTTTCCCTTGCAGACGCCCCGGAATACTGGTGCTGGTCAACGACGCCGATTGGGAATTGATGGTCAGTTGTTTTTCTTTTAATCATCGACTTCGACACTGTTGTTGTTGTTGCTCATTCTTTTTCCCCGAAAAAACTTTTTGCCTCGTTTGCCACGTTGCACCTGATTCTGACGCCTGACAAATGTGAGCGTTTCTCCCCCATTTTCCCAAGTTCTTTTATCCTGTAAAATGCTCGCGAAGATTTTTGATCCTCCAGCGAGAGAGAGAGAAAGAAATAAAGTTTCGAGCATAAAGAGCGAGACGGGGAGAAAAAAATAAAATAAATGAGAAGCGCGTTTATTCGGTTGGAACGGGCCGCGAGGGTGCAAATGACCTCGGTTTGCCACTCCCACTTGCCCAAAAATTATCATTTTAAATTTGCAAATGTACATGGCTCTCGCTCTTCTTGCCAACCCCCATTTAAGATATGCTCTCTCACAGCTTTTCGTACCGCGGTGTGTGCGCTCAACGTTGCAAAACGACCAGAATGGGAGGGAAAAAAAATGAGATTATAACTCCGGGAAACGCACTTTCGTAACAAACATATACGAACGAAATAAAGAGTGAAACCAGACTTGAGAAAAGATTATGGCTTTGCCTGTTATTATCATAATATTCACTTTTTACCATCTTTTTTTTTTTTTTTTTTTGTATCCACACGACATTCCATGTAAATAAGACTTTCTCTTTGGTTTAAGGGCTTTCACGAGAATAACAAGCCGCAAAATAAAAACAAAATTAAACATTTATTTTCGTTCTTCATGACGTTCACGTCTCTGGAAATATTCATTTTACGCCATTTTCGTGTACAAAAATCCGTAAAAAGTTGATAGAATTGGTTCGATCAATAAATTAACAACCACAAAGGTCGATAACGAGGTGTTTTTTTTTTTTTTTTTCTTCTACAAAATGCAACTTACGTCGTCGTTGGATCGTTAGATTTCTCGTTCTTTGT
The DNA here is from genome assembly GCA_013761285.1 of Campoletis sonorensis. Taxonomy (NCBI): domain Eukaryota; kingdom Metazoa; phylum Arthropoda; class Insecta; order Hymenoptera; family Ichneumonidae; genus Campoletis; species Campoletis sonorensis. The sequence continues at coordinate 165,031 of JACEOJ010000165.1, forward strand.
CAATGCCGCGGAAAAATGTAATTTTGAGAAAAACAAACGGTGTTTAAGTTCATTTTGAGATTCCTCATACTTCGGAAGGTAAATTTTTAGTATTTAATTCGAATGAAATTGAATTAATACGGAATTGCCTGTGCAGGACTGACTTTTTCTGTTCGTATTATAAAATCACTTATTTTCCCCTCACTCCTTCCGTCTCTATCTCTCGTTCATTTTTTTCCTCCCTATTTTATTTCTCCCCCCACAAGATCTGTTTTCCCAGCTCGTAAATTGTGAATTATGAGAGGGAAGGCAAATGATGGGCTAAGCTGATCAATATTTTTTCTTTCTCCATCACATCGAGACAAGTTGGTGGAGATAATTTTTCAATAAATTAAACAGCACTTAAGAATTTGTTCTTTTTTTCACAATTAGTAAAAACCAGCGAAAGATTACACGAAAACAAAAATGGTTTTTCGACTGGGAACAGGACACTTTTTAGCCTCAACAATAATATTGATTTTTTAGGGCCAAGGTGACTACAAACTTTGCCCTGGAGACACGATTCTCTTCATCTCGACTCTTCACGGAGGATAAAAAAAGGGGTGTCAAGAAAAAAAAAGTTCAATAATAAAATAACTTCGTTTATCATTTAAGACGATATTTTCAAAGGGTTTATCATTTCCGACGAAAAATGTATTCCAACCAATAAAATTCTTCGTAATTCTCCAAACTCTCGAAAGTTTGCACGATCCTCAAGTTTCCATCGTTGCATTTAATCGAAATTCCAACATTTTTTCTGCTGGAAAAATGATGCTGGAAAATAAAAACATTTTTTTCCACATCCTCTCCTAAGTTTCGATGTTTTTTCCAATCGCTTCCAGGTTTTTTTTAGTGCCAGTGAAAATTTCGGCCTGCTATCGTTTTCGAGACCACTCGAGCTTGGAGAAGTCAAACGAAATCGTTGCGGTTTACAGAACACTGGCGGCGCCACTCTCTCGACGTGTTTCCTCGAAACGAGCGAGTGTCACGTGACTCAGTTTGTTTGGCGTTCTTAGAGTCTGTAAAGCTTTACATATATTATGTTACAATTAACATGGGAGGACAAAAGTTTCGTAGTTTTCCAAGACTCTACCGTTTTAGTTCATTACGCTTCGTCTCTCCTGGAGTCTTTTCTTTTTGTTTTGATTTTCTCTCCTCCTTATTTCGTCTTCATCTCTTTTTCTTACCTTGCCGGTTTGTTCCAACTCTCGCCTTTCGTTTTTCATCCATTTTTTCCCCCTTTTTTTTTTATTCCAAGAGTATCCTCACTCCAGTCCACTCTTGCTTTATTGCCTCGGAAAACTTGGCTCGTTAATTATATCGCACGGTGAGAAAGAATTCATTTCCTGGCTGAATGTAAATCGAGCTCGGTTCCTCTTCTCTTTCTCTGCCTCAAGGGGCATCCGACCAAAGAAGCAAAGATCTTATCTCAACAGAATTATCGTGTTTTAGGAAAATTAATACACGAAAATACATTTTTTAATCAGATTCTTCAAAATTATTAACAAAAACGCTTCTGACTGTCAAAAAATCTTTAAAATTCCACATTTTAACAAAATCCTCAAAACTATGCGTGATTCCGAGAAAAAAAATAACCATTTTGAAAATATTTCCTCATTCACTGTTTTCTTGAATGAAAAGTCGCAAAAAACTGGCGAAAAAAATAAAACTGAATGAAATATTGTGACGAAAATAGGAGAATTTGTGTTTTTTCAAAAATTGACAAATTCCATGCTCCGGAGAATCCTCTCTGGCCAAACACCAACAATTTTTCTCTTTCACAACAAAAGCCTCGGTTTCTTTGAGAAAGAGTAACATTTTTCAAAAAATGCAGCTTAACTTTTTCGAGTTATGAATCAACGTCGAACCCCTTTTTTTTTTTTTTTTTACTCGAGCATCGTAAGTTTTTCTGTCATTCTCTCCTTGTCATTGAGCCAGAGAGCGAAGTGGACTTTTTTTCGTCGGCGCCCACTTAAGAAAGCTGTATCCCGAGGCGATCCAACGGGGCATTCTAGGAAAAGAATGTAAAGACCTTTGTAGCAGGAGAGAACAATGACAATCGATCAATCATATTGAGTGTGGGCGATGAGAGAAAAAAAAAAGAAAAAAAAAACGAATAATCGAAGAAGAATGGAGTCTAACGAGCTTCGTCACTGGACTACAAGGCTTTGTGGGAAAGCACACAAGATTTTTTGTTCGTAAAGAATGAAAAAATAATAAAATAAAAATTATCGAGAAGGAAAATAAGATCGAGATTTTTTGGGATAGGAAAACTGGTTAATGATGTTAAGAAAAAACGTCTCGAATGAAGATCGTTCGGTCAACTAAATTTGACGTTAAATCGTTTCAATTAAAAGCAAATAAAAATTTAGATGAGAAACAAATTAATAATGAAAGAAAAATAGAATTAAATCGTGAGAAAAGGTTGCTCGAGGGTGTCGAACGATGGATATTCGGTTGGATTAATATTGCAGAAATTTGTTGACATAAGCAACATTTGTTTTTACAAAAAAAAACAAAAGGGCTATGTGGGAAATGATAGAATCGATAAAGTGGATGAAATGGTAAAACAAAATTAGGTAATAAAATTGGAAGTAATAGAGAAAAAAACGAGGGGAAAAGAAAAGGAGGAGGAACAGACAAGACGAGGATAAGGGAGGAAGGAATAAAAAGAGCAATAGCCGGAAGGCAAGAAAGAGAAGGGGAAAGCGGAAGAGGAATAGACAGAATATAGGAAAGGAAAAGAAGAGGGAGAAAAATTGAGACTAAAAAACTAAAGTAGAGAGAAAAAGAAAGAGAGAGAGAGAAAGAGAGAGAGAGAGAGAGAGAAAGAGAGATAAAGGGATGGAGTGAGAAAGAAAGGAATAGCGAGGAGGAAGACCGATAGATCTGGAATTGCTGGGACAAACATGAGAGATATTCCAGAGATGAGAATCGTAGGGAGGACCAATCGCTAATGGTTTGGTATGGGCGGGATGGTTCAGTGATTAATTGTGTCACCTATGATTACATCAGCGTGAAGAGAGAGAGAGAGAGAGAGAGAGAGAGAGAGAGAGAGAGAGAGAGAAAGAGAGAGAGAGAGAGAGAGAGATGTAAAGTGATCCAGAACATGCTCCTCAAACGCAGAATCTCTATGGTCCATTGCCATGTCGGCTAAACACACCCTCTCTCGTAATATTATCTATATATGGATGCTTACCATGTAAATTCTGCATTACGTTTGGGTTGTGATTGTTTACCATGTGAAAATGTTGTCGTTCGATCGTACTAAATGTTCCTTCCTTCGTCTTTTTATTCTTTTTCAATAACAAAATCGTTTGGCTATTCGTATTTTAATGATTTTTGGCATTTTTTCGGTCAAATGTCTCTTTTTTTGGATTTCGTTTGAGAAAAATTCAAATTCCGAAATAAAAATCCAATAAAAATGTTTTTAGTTTTCTGGACTCACGTCAGCCCTCGAGTAACTTAATTTTTCGTTCTGTTACCGCGTTGACAGTTGAGTTTTTTTTTCATTATCTGCTATTTCTTCGAAAAAGTCATCATCAAAGTCTTCACCTTAAATATCCCGATGTTTATGTGATAAATTAAATAAAACTCCGGGTTAAATGATTTATTATAAATTGAAGATACTTTGGTGGAAACGACAGACGAATGAAAGTTTGCTAATTGTCTCGTAAACTGCGTAGCTTCTCGCCATTAAACGATTGTTTTACTCGGTGACACCGCACGAGCCTGGTGAGAGAACATTTTCTCTCTTATCTCAACACCGCTGGCGTCTCTTGGCTCCTCTTCTTTTCGCCAAAACTCTGTGCCACGAAATATAAAATAATAACCGTCCGGGAAGAACCCCCGACGAGAAGATTGTGGTTCAGGGAGAAGAAATAAAGAGAGAGAAAGAGAGAGAGAGAGAGAGAGAGAGAGAGAAGAAAATATCGTTGGTTGAAGCTTCGGAGCAACTTTGTCTATTACAACGAAACTGTTTCGCGCTAACGCGTCTTCAACTTTTAACGCTTTTCTCTTCCGACCATCTTCTGCTCTCTCTTCCTGTAATATCGGTCGAGGAGATTTTTCTCGATCCGAGGATCGTCGCTTTCTCCAACTTTTTTACCCTCTTCTTCCACATTCTCGCAGTCCCATTTTTTTCCCTACAATTTTTTTCTTCACCGACCTCCTACTCTCACTTTCATTAACAGCAAATTCGAACATAATTAGTTCGAACAAATATTTTCATAGAATTAAATAATTGAAAAAAACGACTCCTGATCACTTTTCATTCATTTTTTATTTTTAGTTCCGATTAACCTTTTGTTTACACTCTTAAATTTCGTGACCGCATTGACACACTGGGTCAATTTGACCCGAAATATCATTTGCCAGCCATCAGCAGCCCTTTGGTCGGTTTTTTTTCGAAAAATCCAGCAGAACACTCCAAATATTTCTCAAAATATGTCTCTACGAAATAAATTCACAAAATATTAATGTTATTTGGTCAAAAAAATGATTTTTCATGAAAAATACTATTAAAAAAAAGTAAAAATAATGCAATTTTCAAAAATATTTCTGAACTTCAGAAAATTGACGTCGAGAAAAAGGTTTTAGTCCAATGACCCAGTGTGTCAACGAACTGTCATTTTAATTATTCTAACAATGAACACAAAGTTGAATTTTTCCCAAAAAAAAAGACTTGACCAGCCAATCTCGACTCTTTTTTTCGAAAAACAAATAAAATTCCACCCCCCAAGACAATAATCATTGAACAAATTTTTTTTTTTCGCATTAGACTAAGATTTTCCATTAATTTCGTAGAAAAAGAGTTAACGACTGAATAATTAAGAAATATGTGGTGAAAATTGCGTCCTTTTAAAATTGAAGGTTCGAAGAGTTTGCTCGCACACTCCGGAGTACAGAGCAGCACAGTTTGACGAGAGTAAAACAGGCACTTTCGTCTCTAATTTCGTTTCTATGTACACTTTCAATTACCTCTCAATTCGGTCGAGCTTGGTACCGGGATCCCACGATTGAATTCACAGCGTTCGATGAATCCGTCTCTCTCACTGGCTTTTGGTACAGTAGAGAATATATACGGTTGCACGTCGACTTTGCCGCCCTGCAGTGTAAAGCCGAGCCTGCACAGAGCTTAGCATCGCGTTCCGCGCATCGAACGAAGTTAACGGGGCATAAATTTGTCGCGTCATGACGTAACGAAGTTGTCCCTGTACATTGCAACGACGATCCAGTTTCGCTCATCCATATATATTTAAAGCTCAACTTCTTAAGGGCGTATTTTTATTTACAAAACCCCTTTAATCTTTCAAATTTACGCCTATTTTACTTCCAACCGATAAAATACGCAGGTACGCAGCTTCGTATCGGGCTATTTTGTTGAAAAAAAGCACCAACTTCGCTTCTGATACGTTATTATTATTTTTTTTTTTCAAATGATTTTTCTATTATTATTTTATCTGCTTCGAAAATATTTTTCATTTATTTTTTATTTAATCATCAGAAAATAGAACGAGAACGAAAAAAATGTCGTTTCCTTATGAAAAATAAACGTTCGATTAAAATTGTTCCATTGGACTGAGAAAGTCTCATTTGAAAATAAATATTTTCGATATATTTTCAGATTAAATTAATTTTACTGGGAACCATTAAAAAAAACTCAAATTTCCATACAAAATGTTGAATTATTAAATATTATTATTTAATGATTAATATTTAAAAATTATAAAAACACATTATAAAAAAATGGTAGAAAAAATATCAAAATTTTTTAGTTATCAATTGATTTTGTGGAATTTTATATACAAAATAATTAGCAATTAAATGTCTATTTTCTTGGTGGCAAATTGAAATTCATTTTCCAGGATATTCCGAGTGTTTTTTTTTTTTGGCAACTCGAGCGAATATTTGTCATTCGACAAATGAGAATTTTGTTGTTCGTCAGAAGAGTGGGAGATCGAGATTTAAGGGTATATTGTCGTGCGAAGGGAAGGGCGATTCACTCGTAAAGTTTGGTAATACGACTTGAGTTATCCCGCATCTTTGGACGCGGATAAAAAGGAGAGGCAGGCGTTAAAGGTCTAAGGCAAATCGGATCTTTGATCGAATATAAGATGAGTAGGAAGAGAAGAAAATAGAAAGAAGTAGAAAAAGGAAAAGAGGGAGGAAGAGGAGGGGGGGGGGCAGGGTGGTACAAAAGGGAGAAAATACATATAAGAGCCATTCGTTACACCTGTTGTTCGTAGGATTTCGAGCTTCAGAACTGAGAGGATCACGGACGTGCCTCCGCGTCTCTGTGATTGTGAGTACGGAAACGACCGGCCCGAGATCTCGAGTCATGGCACTTTGGAAAATTGTTTTTCTCTCCTCCCAAAACTGTATTCAACTCGAATATACGGGGTGTCTACATTTTCGTATAAACAAAAAACCAAAAAAGGACGATTTTTCGAAGAAAAAAGTTGATTTTCCAAAAATTGAGTAAATTTTCTTATTTTTTCAATTATTTTTGACAAATTTCTGATTTTTTAATTACTTCGCGACAGATTTCGACAAAATTCGATTTATATATTCTTGTTTTTAAGAATTTTTTCGCTGGAGGATTATTTTGTGGAAAATTTTTGTTAAAAAACAGGAAAAAATAGTGCTTTCGATTATTTTTGGAATCACTAATCTTTGACATTTCTTTGTTATTAAATTTTCGTTTTTTTTTTTTGGTTTCTTTCGAGTGTTTCTTTTTTTCCATGTAGTTGGAGAAAAAAAAATCACTTTTCTTCATTCCTTGCATGACAAGGATGTCCTTTTGAAAAGAAAAGCAAAGAATATGGAGGAGGAAAAGACTGGAGCCATCAGCATAAAACGCCTCTAGTTTTATGAGCCGTGGCGAGAACCAGAGACAGTTTCGCGTTACATCTTCCTCAAATGCTTTTCCCCTCCTCCCAATTTCCAACAGTATTGTGCTCTTTTCACTCCGTTCCTTTCGCCCCCCCCCCGCTTCTCTTTCTATTTTAACAAGACTCCGAGCTTTTTAAGCTCTTCCCCCAAACCGTCCACAAAGTTTTAGAGAAAATCTCATCGTGAAACGGATGCTCATTTGGCCTTCCATGCTTTCAATTCTCAACGAACTACAGTTAACTGCAGGAAACCGCGACATTGAATCTCATATCAATAATTTGATTAAAGAATCGTAAATCCAGGAAAAATTGTCTCGAGGCATTTTTACTGTCCAAAAAAA
>JACEOJ010000166.1:2749-28151 GCA_013761285.1 Campoletis sonorensis
AGAATACAAATTTCTAATCCAAAGAAATCTTACGAAATGAAATGAAAAACTTTCCACCAAATCGTACCTTCGAACCTTGTTAAACTTTGGAACACGCGAAAAATAATATTTTTAGGTAAAAAGGAGGAAAAAAGCAAAATTTTGACGTCTACAAAAATGTCATCTTGAGGCAATGCCCGAAGCTGTCTCCCCCAATTCTTCTTTGTCTCCGAGGGTTGGCTAAGAGGTAATTGACGGTGTCGATTGCTTTATGACACCTGCGGCTGACCATTTTTCAAGAATACCTGCTGGCATTCGGGAACATGACCCGAGGTTCTGTCAAAAAGCCAAAAAGGTGACGCGCCAGTCCTTCGAGTCTGTTGCTCACTTCTCTTTCTTTCTCTCTTTCTTTCTTTCTCTCTTTTTTCTCAACCTCTATATAAATTTCCAGCAGTTCACCACAATTTGCCAAGCTTCCGAGAATCATTGTAACCGCATGAAACCTCGAAATAAAGTTTGGTCAATAGTAGACGAATATATATATGTCTATATATAAATAAATAAATATATAGATATATAGAAAAATAACGCTGGTTAAATTTGAGCAAGAATCCAATATAATGGCAATTTACAACGACTGTTTTCAGGTAATTTTAAACTTTCTCTCTTTCTTTTCTCTTACGCGATTGTCTCGTGAAAAAGGATGACCTAAAAGGAATAATAGAGAGAAGCCTCCAAGGGGTGCAATGATAATAATAAACCGCACGAAAGTCATGGATAAAAGTTTGAAAAGGAACAACTCGTGCCATTGTCCAAATGTTCTTCTTTCCGCTGAAGAGGCGTGATGTTAAAGTAGGAAAAAAACTTATTGACAGATGCCTCACGCAACCGAGGAATTCCACTGCCCGAGGAGTCTCCTAAAATCCGCATAAATGAAGAAAACTTGAAAATATTTTATGAATCCGTATGAGCAATTTGTATTCATCCAGATAAGACGGATAGAAGTTTATTTCTCTTTAGAGACCGAACTCCAGCAACTGCTGGTTCTTTTCGGGGCAAATCCACGTCGAAATGACGTTAGTTTATTTTTTTATTCGATTCTCGACGCGATTTTAATTCGATGATTGATTTTTCGCCAATCTTCCAACTTCGATGAGCTTTTTTGGGTAGAAGGAATCGGAGTATCGGAGTAATCTTGACGCCATTTTTTAAGTCTACTCAAATTCTTTCCGGAAACCCCCCATCGAATTAATTTAACTTTTTTTTCTGCCGAGTTACATCGATTTGAATTTTTGACATTTTTTTTAGAAAAATAAAAAACAGGGTTTGCTTAAAAAAATATTGAGCTTTTAGGTCAATGTAAAAAATTAGAATAAAAATATTTTTTAATAGACTTTATGAATATTCATAACAATAAAAAATAAATTGACTCAAATAAACTTTATTCAGCCAATCAAAAAATACGTCAGCAAATGTTTTTTATTATTTTTTTTTTTTTGCCCCAGTGAGATAGAAAAGTCACTTAAGGAACTTAATGTCAGAACGAATTTCGACGCGGATCAATTACGTATTTGTACGTCACGTGTATTTTCTCGCTAATTAAATATTCATTATGCCACAAGACATTTGAAACTCGTAATTTTCTTATCAATCTTTCGATGTTCGAATGTCACGAAAGCCAGAAAGGATGTCTCACTATGTGTGCCCCGTGAGGGTGGGGGGGGGGGACAAAAACATTGTATAGGCATTTCCGTGTTGAATTGAACGAATAATTCTTTATTTATACCTCCAATTAATTACATAGGAATAAAAAAAATCATTAATTAATTAATAAAATACAAAAATGATAAAGTTGTCAAAAAATAAACTATATATCCTCATCGATTGTTAAAATATATACAAATTCAAATAAAACAAAATCATGGAAATTATTACAAAAAATTATGTAAATACAAAAAAAAAATTATCTAAAAATTCGACATTTTTTATAAGCACAAATTGTTTAATTCAATTTTCGATTTTTTAATCAAACTCTCATTTAATTTAGGGAAGAAAAAGCAATGATTGTAATCCACAAGCAACAAGGAAATTTTTTTTAAATGTAATTGTCGAATTGACAATAATTATGATAATAATTTATTTATTTATAAAAAAAATTTGAAAAATGTCGATTTTTTGGTTTTCAAATGTTTTGATTTTTATTTCGAATTGCCTGTACGTTTGGTCCTATATATAGTAATCATTTCTTCAAGTATGCTGCTGGTTCGTGGACCTTAAGATCTTTTGCCGCCTGTTAATTGCTCTAATGGTCTGTGACACACTTATGATTTTAAGGGTCGAATGAACGCACATACACACACACGAAAAATATCGTTTTCCGTCTCGTCTTCGTCGCTTCTCCCAAATACGAGTATTATCTTTTGCTAAGAGTGAACACTCAACGAGAAGGATCTATTAAAAAATAAAGAAAAAAAAAAAAAAAAAAAAAACAACATCCCTTATCTCGAGCTCTTTATGGCACAGTTGCTGGCACAAGCACGAAATCTTGTGGACATGATGAACACAATTAACTTATTCAAATCGGCATAAATTATAGTCGAGAAAAAATGTCTGTATAAAAAAATTCCAAATCTTATTTTATAATATTTTATTTATTTATTTGAATAAAGATTGAAAACAAAAGAAAAAACCAGCAAAAATGACCTCAATTTATATCTGTCACTTTTTTCAACGTTACTTTGTTTTTTTTTTTCATTAAATTCGATTTTAATGAAATTTTATTTATTTAGATTTGGCAATTTTTTTCAGGAAAAATCTACTCAGAGTTTTCTTTACATTTCATTTCTTTAGAAGCAGAAATGACGAAATTTGTAAAAATCATTATACTCTGAAAATTTGTAATAAAATTGAGAAAAAAAATGGACAAATGTTTTTCTCCTGTTTGTGACACTTTCTATTTTATTATTTAATTATCGTGCACTCTAGAAAAGTGTTAAAAAAATAATAATGAATTAATAAAATTTAAAAAATCCACTCCGAGTCAATTTTATTCAAAATCCTCCGATTCTTTTCGTTATAAAAAAAAATAATAAAAAGGAAATTAGTTGGACGATGTCAAAAGTTCAGAAAATTCTGTGAAATTGAAATTTTCATCAAGTTTTGTGAAAAAAAAAAAAAAAAATACTTTTATATTTTCAAGCACGCCTCGAGTTGAAATGTGACGAGTTTAGAAAACGAATTTGAAAAGCGTGGCCGGATGATGCAGCTCCGGCGTCAGGCTCGTGCGGCCATCTGTTCAAGTCTCTGTAACAACAGCAGCCAAAATCGAAAGGATCGCTGAGGACGATGCAGCCTCCGAAAAATCGGAAAACTCACTGCTCCTAAAAGAGACAGATATTTTATATACATATATATATATATATTGAAGTTTGAGTGTATAAATAAATGGTGGATGACCTCCCCCGACATATGGCACGCGGGGGTTGCATCTTTTCACCCCCTAAAATTATCTGCAGCAGGGATGAAATGAGCTCGTCAGCCAAGAAGCATAGATCGAAATAAAATGGGCGTTGCACTCGAAAAATCTTCGTCTGGCGATCTTTGCTCCAAAATAAAAACATGTTTCGATCAAAATTATCTCCTGTTTAAAAAAAATACCTTTTTTTTTGGAAATATCTTTGTATATTTAGATGTTTTATTATTTTTTTAAATGGAGAATTTTTAAATCAGTCCAAATTTTATTTACAAAATAAAACCGATTAATCATTAATTCGTGAATATTTTTATTCAAATTTTGAATTAAAATTTTATCTTTTATTGTCGATAACTTGGTCATAATTTGAAAAATAATGTGATGATTTAAAATTCATATTTATTTCGAGAAAAGAAACTCAATTTTGATTTTATTTGTTTATGGGAAATTGTAATGTTGGAAAAAATTTCTGAATTTATTCATTTTTCATACAATTTTATTCGGTTGTAAAAGTAAATTGAATGCACAGTTTTTTACTATGAGATTTCATCCCCATCCCATTATTCGTTATAAATTTATGATCGTTTTTCATCATTTCTTTGACGGCTATTATCGCATTAAGCTTTCAATAGGTCAATTATTATTTTTCGATTTTTCTCTATAAATTTTATTAACGTTCGTCAAGTTCATACCAATTTTGGAAAAGAAAAAAAACAACAAAAAAAAAGCCCAAGAAATATTTTGAAAATGGATAATTGATGGGAAAACTCTTCAAAAATTATTCAAATATTCGATAATATAATAATCGACAGAAAATACGAAATTAAAAATATTGATAAAATGATAAGTAACAAAAAATAAGAGTAATAGTTCAACTTTGGGAGGAAAAAACCAAAAATTGGTCAATTTTATTCAATATAAAAAGATATTTTGAAAATAAAGTGTTTCAATAGTTACATTTTTTGTTGTTGTTGTTAAAAATCATCAGAAATTCGAGAGGAAGTTTGAAAAGGTGAAAATATAGATATATTTTGATGCTAATGGTTAATGGTGATGTGGTTACGTAGTTTTTCTCTCGGTTTTGGTCTCGGTTCGTGGCTGATTGCTCAAGAGCTTATATTCGTGCATTATTCTCTTTCTCGCTCTTTCTCGACGAACGGTTTTGTCCATCGCTCGCGACCATATGGTTGCCGGAGGCAGCAGGTCATTATTTTTCGGATGGAAGTGAAGTAAAGAGGGAGGAGCAGAGGGAGAGAGAAAGATAAAAAGCGAGAGAGTTAAAAGATGAAGAAAAATACAATATATAAACGAAAACGCCATACGACGCGATGAAAGAAAGAAAGAGAGAAAAGATGCTGGATTTTTGCCCCGTACAAAATTGCCCGAAAATTGCTCTCGGCCAAACGCGTTCTGGACTTCGTGATGACCATCCTCCGAATGCTCCTTATGCTCTTTCTACCTTTCGTTCTTTCACCGAGCGCGGTTTATGACGATAATTTCATAATTCGAGATTTTTAATTTGAATTTCAATTCCGCGGTCGAATCAACTATCCCGCGTATTATTCCTTCTTACTTTTGCTCTTGATGGAGCGGCCACACGTTGTACGACCTTCTATTTTCTTGCCTGACAATAATTATTGCATCAAAAATTGATAAACAAAAGAATCGTGTTGAGAAGAGATTTTTTTCTTCGATTTTTTGGGCCCTAGGGGCGAATGGGGGGATGGTAAAATTTTGGAAAAAATCCTTTCTGATTGTGGACAAAAAGTTCCACATTTTATGTAAGGATAATTTTTTCTGTAAAACCGATAGCTTCTGAGTTAAAAAATCAACAGCTTGGACGTTTGTCCACAAGCGAATTTTTCCATTTTTCATTTCAACTCCTAGCGGCGGTTTCAGCAATGACAAGATTTTCAAAAAAATATTTTCCCATAGAGAACAAAAAACCCTACATTTTATGTTCCATTCATTTTTTCCGTAGGATCGATAGATTCCGAAATAAAAATTATGAAACTTCGATTATCTTTATTTTTTAGTACCAGAAAATTGAAGACGTTTCATTTTTTTTAACTAAAAACGAGTTAATAATTAAATAATCGAGGATGATTTATTATGGTTCAAAATCGCAGTACACTTTCATGTATTTTTCTCGTTTCCTTTTTCGTAAAATAACATTCTGTAGTTGAATAAACAAATAAACAAAAAAGAAACAAAGAAATGTAAAAAATGCACCGAAATTCCTCTCGTAATCTTTCTCGCTCCTTTCCTCTCTTCTCGTTATTTTTTCACCTTCTTCGCTCCTTTTCCCTTTCAGTCTATAAAATATGCTAAACGCCCGACGAGCCCAAAAGAGGCGCGCGCGTGATTTTTGCTTATAAATTTTTCACGAGAGCAAAGAAGAGAGAGAGAGAGAGAGAAAGAGAGCTGAGAGAGAAGAGGGAAAAAAAGAAGAGTAAAAAGCCTCAGGGGGCTGTTATTTGCGAATTATGAATGTTGTAAGACCAAGTATAATAATCGGTCAGACCTTCTCTCTCTCTCTCTCTCTTTCTCTCTCTCTCTCTCTCTTTCTCTTCCTCCATTTGGCCAATTTCGTAGGGATTAGCCCTCGAAAAAAATGGCAAAGAAAAAGAAGAGAATCTGCACTAGGAATTTTTAGTTGCATGGATAAAAAAAAAAAAAAAAAAAAATGGCGACGGGATTAACTGCCTTAAGGATAAAATGAATTTTGGTATCCACCAGGCTGCCACCTTTTTGCTAATTTTTCGTCCTCTTCGTGATAAAGCCAAAAATAATCACTTGAAAACAAAGCAGAAAATTGTTTAGGATTCTTTTTTTTTTGTTTTTTGATTCTCGAGGGTTCCGGGGGTCATCGAAAATTATTTTTGCAACCGTATCCATAGCCAAATTTCGTAGAAACCTATTAAGGGATTTACGTGTTCGCGGACCGTATTAAAGCCTGCTTCGATGCTATTTTTGGTTTTTTTTGTTTTTGGAAATTTCGAGACGGTGCTTAATTTGGGTTACACACGAAATGATTTAGAGCCCAAAATAATAAATAAATTTAAAAAAACGACGTTTTTTTAAAATATTAATAAATCTAGATCCAAATTGCCGTGTCTAATAACTCCACAGATTTTTTTCGCCCGGGTTTGTGCGCATGTGGCGTGAAATTACTCTGTATTTCGTGAGGGAGGAATAAAAATGATTTTTTCGAAAAAATTGCTATGGATCGTTTTTTGATAAATTATGAAAGTAAATGGTGACCAATTTCCTTCAATTCTCTGTTGGTAATTAATTGCAAAACGAGTCTAGCAATTAATTTGAAAAAATGCAATCAAAGAATTTTTGGTTAAGAAAAAATCTTTCTTTTTCTATTTTTTAAATATTTACCTCCGTTCATTTCAACGCTTCATCCCTTCGAAAGTATTTGCATTTGAAAAAGAGGGAAAATTCATCAAAAATTTAAAAATAATGAAATAAATTTTATTGATAACACATGTCAAAAATTTTGTGTCTCTGCACGAAAAATTGACAGACAATAAAATTTGGACAAAAAGCTGATTGAATAAAAGAATAACGGAGACACGTTTTTTCTTTTTGTTTTTTTTTTTTTAATTCATGTAAAAATGAAGAGAATTGTTGAAAGGAGAATTCGTTGGCGAAATAAAGAGACTTTTGTCGAGTTACCGTAAACCGCAGTAAATAAATTGTGTGGGATCGGCGACCACCGTGGGTAGGAAAATGCTTCTTTTTTTTTTTCATTTTACAAGGGAGACAAAATTTTTTTGGTGAAATTGCACGAAATGTCCGCAGAAGCCACGGGAGTTTCGAGAGAACAATGCTCGCATTTTTGCATTTTTGACGAATCCCTTAAAACCAAAAAGGATCAGGATTTCAGCTGGAAATCCTCGGACATACGCCCTTACGGTTGCACATTTTTTTACAACCCATTTACATCGACGCGGAGAGCGGAAGGAACGAGAAATTTTGATTTACAATGAGTCGACGAGAACTAAAGAGTCAAAGAAAAAGTCGCCGTGTGGTAAAGAATACGATCTTCTGTGCGAAAAGCAATAAAAGAAAAAAGGTCTCGGACCGCAAACTTCCTGCGCGAGGCATCCAAGGATGACTCTGAAACTTTTCTCTACCCTTGTAGGTCCTGAAGGACCTCTCTACGCGTATTAGTCTCGATATACACGAATATATGGGGCTGTCCGTCAGAAAAAAAAAAAAAAATTAAAAATTAAAATTTACGATTTTTCTTGCGGAAAACCATTGAACCGAAAAATCTCAAATAATTTCCGTTCATCAATGATAATACTAGCAATGTTACAAAAAATCCTGAAATGAATCAGCGCTTCGGTTATTGATATTTTGACAACTTTATGGAGCATTCTTTAAAATGAAAATCAAAAAATTATGGTTCATGTTTTTTTCCGAAAAGATGATGGGTCCAAAAAATCTCAAATAATTACCAAATAGTCATTATGATATCGTTGATCTCACGAAAAATCATGAACTGAAACCGCGGATTATTTATCAAAATATTCGCGGACGTATGAAGGATTTTCAAAACTAAACAAAAAAAAATTATAGTTCATCATTTTTTTTCGAATATACTAATGGTTTAAAAAATCTGAAATAATTACTGGACAGTCTTTACACTATGAGGAATGTTACAAAAAATTATGGAAGTCAAACACAATTTATTTTCTGACATATCCGCAGATATACGGGGCGCTCTTTAAATAAAAAGTGAAAAATTACAGTTCATGATTTTTTCCTGAAAAAACTATAAGTCTAAAAAATCTGAAATAATTACCACATAGTATTTATGATGTTAAGAATCTCGTAAAAAATTACGAATGGATTATTCACAACAGTCATTGATTTATTCGCATAATAAATAAATAAAAGTTTCTTCGGAATAAAATCGAAAAGTGTTGCAGTTCATAATTTTGTGGGAGAAAAGTGTGAGTCGAAAAAATGCAAAATAATTACTGAGCAGTCTATACAGTGTTTTGAATAATAAAAAAAATCGTGGTCCCAATTGAAGAGGCTGGGAGCTGAATAGAGGTCGATTAATCACGAAGCTGGATGTTGAAGAGGGTGAAAAAAGAGAGATCGAAGAGTCAGCACTCTCCATACGAATTCTATATATTCTATCGTTGCTCAACGGTTCGTCGTCGACGTCGTGGTCCTCTCAAACCGCACGTCTCGATTGCGGCCCTAAATTATACGCGAGGTTGCACGCGCAGTAATTTTAACTCCCTGGGCCAAGAAAATAAAGTCGAATGCTGCTACCCGTCGTAAAAGCTTCTTTTTCTCTCTCGCTCTTTTTTCGAGCCGAGATACAACGTGGAAAAAAGCATCAGTAAGAAAAAAAGGGAGCACCAAAGCGGAGGGAGAGAGATAAAGAGAAAAAAAGAGAGAAAGAGAGAAAAGTGAAGGAAAAAATGAAAGAAAGAGCAAGAGGGAGGCTGTGGCGAGAACAGTACACGAGAGGCAGTAAACCTCTGATTTACGAAGCGACCGAAGGAAAAAAAAATGTCACCTCATTCCCCAGCTCAGTGTACGAGACGAGGAAAAATATAAAAAAGGTCGTTCTGGAGTAAAAAAAAATGACAAATTAAAAAAAAAACCTCGGTGAAAAAAAATCTTGTGATAATTGCCTCGATCTCTGGTCCATGGGGACATCTCGTACGTTTAGAAGTAAAATGGAGCATTGGAGGGATGAAAAATTGAGGGAAAAGCGAAAAAACGTGAGCTGGGAACGTTTCCATACTCCCAGTTGAAAATTGAGGAGAAAAAATTAAAAAAAAAAACGACAGCACAAAATCTGTTGATAATTGTCTAAATCCCTGTGGTCCATGGACCCGACTTGGATGCTGTGCAGTAACGAAGAGGATTAGGGAATGAAAAATTGAGAAAAAAAAGAGAAATTTGTGCCAGTCGTTTCTTGACACCTCGGCCACATGAATCTGAGGGGGGAAGGGGGGAATTTTAATTGAAAAAATGACAGAATGAAAATATTTTGATAATTGCTTGGAACCCTCTGGTCCATTGGACACTTTAATTGGGTTTGTTTGGCTTTGTTTGGGCTCTTTTGGGTTTGATGCTGTCCATCGTTATGCAGAGGATTCCAAAAGGTTTAGGGCTTTAAAATTCATCCGGAAACATTGGAAATTGTTGCTGGTTATTCGACGAAACTTTTGGATCAAAATTGACAGGGAAACAAAGTTTAAGAAAAATGAATTCGGTCCATGAAGACATTTGGGATGCTGTGGAACTTTGGAAAAACTTCTGGCTAATTGGAGGGATGGAAAATTTCATGAAAAGACTTCGAAACTGAGAAGAATGTTTTTCAATGCACTGTTTTTGTTGCACTTGGAGTTGAAGGGGAAAAAAATGAAAAATAAGAGGGCAGGGACAAGGTGCGGATAAAGGAAAAGTGAAGGAAACCCTATCGTAAAGTTTTGACCATAATTTCTCGCTTCCTAAAATGCTCTCTTGACCGTAAAGAGGCCGAGAGAATGGAAAATGGTCGCGGTTGCTTCCGCTGACCCCAGGGTACAATAAATTCTGGTTTTTCAAAATTTGTCACTCACCCTCATGTCCCAATGGGAATATACTAAAGTCAAGTCATCGCACACACACTTTTTCAAAGAAAACTTTCGACTCGAGGGGGAAAAAGGCGCTGAGAGACCGTGACGAAAATACTCAATTTTTGAAAATTCAACGTCCTTCAAAATTCAGTTATTCTCTGTGCGTAATAAATTTTTTTTTCTTTTCTTTTTTTCCTCAAATCACTGGATTACAAACTCTTGGAATTATTGGTTATTTTTTGAAAATAGTGGTACGTTCACCACGTACTTGATTTTTGACCACTTTTTGGTCAACGAAAATTGGGTTTTTGCCCAAAAAAACTTTTCAACATGTTAGAAAATGAAATAAACTGCATTTTGGAGTAAAAAATCGTCGTCGATAAATTCCAATCGCTTAAAAATTAATTTTAATTATTTTCAAAATAAATTTTGTCCGAAATCTTTGTGGAAAAATTCGGTTTCGATATTTCGTCGTCGAATGTCTCGATTTTCGGAAGTCAAAAAGCACACGTGGGGCCAATCCCAACGGGATATTTTCGGGGGTCATCAAAGGGATTGAAAAAAGAAGTTACCACGTCGTCTAAATAGTGAAAAGCGAGAGAAATCGAAAAAGAAGCAAAGTCCGAGAGGGAGAAAGAGAAGGAAGGACTGAAAGAGATAAAGAAACGAGTCGTAGGCAATAAATTTGACTTTTTCAGGAAATTTGTCACCCTCTTTCCTTCCACAAGGAGGAGAAGGAAATAACATTCATTTGAAAGCCAAAAGATGGCCTTAAGTCGTCACATGGCCTTTATAAAAGAGACAAAAAGACGATATCAAGGCACCTAAGTTACCACCTGTCTTCAGCATTTGCCATTTCAATGATTTCAACTAAATAAATACACATTTATTTACAAAAAAATATATATTGATAAATATTGATTAAATAATTTATTTAATACATCTCGATATATTTTTTTTGTTTATTTTTACATTTAATTTTTATTTAATTAAATTTATATATTTAAATAAATGGATATTTATATGTAAATGAATATAAATTATTTAATTTATTTAATGCATATCAATATAAATTTTTATTTATTTATTACTTCATTTATTACTTATAATTTATTCTTTACTTCTATTACTGAAAATATTTACGTTTTTTTTTGTCGATAAATATATATTACTTATTATATTTCATATATATTGATATTTTTAAAATAAGTATATGCATATTTTGTAAATATAATATAAAATGTATTGTAAATAAATATAGAATACTTCATATATTTGATATTTATGAATACATTAAAATAAATGTATATTCATTTACAAAAAAATGTTAAATAAATCAGAAAGTAAAAATCAATAGCAATTTTTGTACATAAAAAAATGTAAATATTTTCCATGAAACTATGTAAATACTGTTGTCAAATACATTCAACAGATCAATAAAATAAGTAGAATAAAGAATAAAAATATAGGAAAAATCGAAAAAAATATATTTTTGTGTATAAACATTGTTTGTGTATTGATCGATATACATGGGGCTATATATACAATGGTGAATAAAGAAAAAACCGAGAAATCATTTAGTAAAAAGGAATAATGGATCGAAAAGAGAAGAAAGATCGTTTAAGGGAGGAAAAATCGTTTAGAAAAATATATCGTTCGTTCTTAAGGATGAATGAACGATCACAATGTGTCGCACACCCTCGGACAATGAAAATTTGTCTCCGAGGTATTTGACGCGAAAAGAAAATCTGTGAAAAGAGAATCCTGCTGGTCCAGCAGGATGAGGATCAAAGAGAAGGATGAAAAGAAGGGGATGAAGGAATAGCGAAGGTGATCGCTTGGAAGAATTGTTGTCAGAGGGGAATGAAAATTTTATGCTTTGTTAGATTTCCTCCCATAAGGATATTTGGATTTTTTTTTTAGGCTCGTCCTTTCTCTTTTTTTTCATTTTTTCTCTCTCTCTCTCTCTCTCTGTTTCGTTTCCTTTGAGACTTTTTCAAGGCGTCAAGAAATGTTTGAGGGAGGTGCGAGAAAACCTTCGAGGTGTGGATAATCCAGGCTTGGATTTTTCTTTAAGGCGAACTCGAAACGATGCACCAAAATTTATTTCACTTTACAAACAAACCACAAAGTGTGTGTGTGTGGCCAAATTTCCGGATTTTTTTTCACCTTCTCTTTCTTTCTCTTTCTCTCTTTTCTTTTCTTACATTTACTTCTCTTTTTATCCTCCTGTTTGCATTTCTCGCCCTTGCCAACTGGAAAATTGAGCAGGTTTTTTTTATCGCTGATTACGAGCAATCTTTTACCCCTTATCATTTTTTTTTTTTTTACTGTTCCGGATCAGGATGCAGTTTGCTATTTAACAGGAAATACTTATCCACACCTTTCACGTTTCCCTACTTTTTGCCCCGACCATAAATGCCTTGACAAACAGGCGATTATTTTTTTTTTCAATTTTCTATCCAAAGTTTTCCATTTTTTTTTCAATCAAAATTTCATACAAAATAATTCAAGTATTTTATTGCACTACGATAAATTATTGAAACCTTGTAGACACACTGGGTCATTTTGACCCGAATTAATTATTCAGTGTTAATTATCAAATTGACCCACAGTCTCTAGAAAAAGGCTCAAACGTGTCTGTGGTTTTCCCAAATTTTTTTTCATCCTTCAAAGTCTCGTAAAGTTGAAAATCTACTAAAAAAAATTTGCATAAAAACGTGAATAGACAGTTAAATATTGTTTTCTTACAAATGAAAACTGAAAACTTTTTTTTTTCATTTATTTTTCCTTCATTTGCCTCGATTTCTAACTCAAAAATTCGAGTTTTTTTTTTTTTTTTTTTCTTTTTGTAAAACAATAAAGGACTGATCCAGTATGCAAATATTTGAAGGAAACAAAGCGAGGATCGTTGGCAAAAATAAAGTGTTTCTACGATCCTCATCATCTTTTTGTATATTTTTCTTTGCTTGCACAAACTCTTGAGAATTTTCGAAACTGTCCTTTTTGAAGGGTTCGACGAAGGACAGACTCGGTGGATTTTTGTCCTGTCAAAGGATCGAACACGCATTACTTAAGGAAAACCACTTGTGTTTGGAAAGATTATCTCTGCTCGTATCTCGTTTTTCGTGACGATTATAACATTCATTTATTATCTTTTTTTCCCCCTTTTTTTTCTCCTCAAATCTTGGGTTATTCCTGAAGGATTATTTCCGATAAACAAAAAAGAGCTTATCCCTAGTGATTAAACGGAATTTTGAAACGATGTTAATCCGACGATTATTCTTTTTGTTTGAATTTTCAAATTACCCATAAAATAATCCGATAAGATTTCGAAAATTGTCTACAGTGCTGTGGAAATAAATTTTAAAATGAGTTATTCGAAAACATCGAGATTTAAATGAGGGAATAATTATCTCATGGAGTTTTGAACATTTGATGAAACAAAGAAAACGAGTTTCAAATGTGTCCAAATTTGAATTATGGGAAGTTACAGAAATAGGTTTTTTTTTTCGTTTTTTTTTTTTTGTTATCACGATATTTATTCGTTGAATTAACGAACAAAATTATAATTTACGAAAAAAATGGTGTTCGCGTTGTATGGAGTCAAAAATGTTCAAATTTGGTTGCAAATTGTTCGTAATGAATAAAGAAAACTTTTGAAAAATTAAGAAAGACGAGGATTTCCAAAAAAAAAAAAATTTAATTATAGTTTATTATTTTTCTCCGATGAAAACAGCGGTCCAAAAAATCTGAAATAATTGCTGAATGTTCTGTATAGTATTGAAAATTAAGTGAAAAATCAGGAAGTCGAAACGCACAGTAGTTTCTAAAATATTCGCAACAATATTGAGCATTTTTAAAAAAAAGAAAATAATAAATCGTGGTTTATCATTTTTTTTCAAAAAAACTATGATTCCAAAAAATCTGAAATAATTACTAAACAATTTTTGCAGTATAGGGAATGTTGAAAAAAATTATGAACGTTGCACGCTGATCAGTTACGAAGATATTCACGACTACATGGAGCATTTTTTCAAACGAAAATAAAAAATTATAGTTGACTATTTATTTATTTATTTATTTGTCATAATAAAAATAAAAAAAATTCTAAAAATATGTTGAAAAAATAAGAAAAATAACAGAAAAAGTTATTTATTAAAAATTCAGCTGGAAATAAATGCAGAAGCGCGGGCAAAGTATTGAAACGAGTAAATCCCAGGGGAGTCTTCGATCTTTTAGTCTCAGTAGTTTTTCTATGTGACGATTTAGCACGGTGGTCTAACAAAGCATAAAATGTGGCGGTGGTGCAAATAGGAAAGTATGCGCAAAAAGGTTTTTGGCCAGCTTGTGATGGCGCGACTGTGTGGCAAAGAGGATCGAACAATGGCGTCACAGGGTTTTCGGTAACAGGACGAGGGGTGAAAGCGAGTTTCTCTCTTTGGCTTCGTCCCTCTCTCTCTTTCGAGGCGTTAAATTTTCTCTCCAGCGGTTTGGAGCCGACCATAAGGCACAAACACACAAAAACTAAGTACACAAAGTTTCGAACACATTTGTTCACCAAAACCGAGACTTTTTCACGCCTCCATTTTTTCCTGGCGAGAATATTCTCTCGAATTTAAAACGCACGCATGCGAGCTCACATTTTTTAAATTTTCAGGGCCTTCAAAAAAGACTAAACAAAAATTTAAAAAATTACATTAAAAAAAAACAAAAAAATAAATAAATAAATAGACGAATAAAAATTAAGTAAAACGTTGAATTATTCGTCAGGGTAGCTTAGAAAAAAAAAAAAAATTCTATCTGGCACGAACGATCTTTAACGCGATGACGAAATCCTTGTCATCGAATCTCTCATTCTAATGGCGTTCTTACTACCTTAAAAACTTTTATTCATTATCTGATTTCGTGAGGTTAAAATTTCGTGTCCATTCTCAAGTTACACGATTTTACACGTAATTCTTACGTGTATATATGTACATATACTACATGATTTTTAATACGATAAATATGGAGTGGATTTTGTGGGAAATATAATCAAAAGCATCTTGGAATGCATCCTGTTGAAAAAAGGCGCCATTTTTTTTTTTTTTTTTTTTTTTTTTTTTTCCAACTACCAAAACTCAGTTTTTTGTAAGAATGCAAAGAAAATTGAATTGAAAAGTAAAAATATTTGTTTCCTGTCAATAGAAGCACAAAAGTTCTAATTTTTGAAAAAAAAACCCAATTTTCATGATCACATTCTCGATAATTTATCAAAAAATATTGGGATTTGACAACTTTTGATTTTTCAAGTGATAATTCCACTTTTTAATCACTCGTTCTTTAATTTCGAACTCGAAGTTCGTTAATTTTTTTTTTTTCAACGATCGGTTGTAAATAAAATTTTGAAAAAATGAATTTACCTTTCTTGGAGCTTGAGAAGTGATAAAAAAAATTAGCAGCTAGATCCGTAAATCCGGAGAAAAATCATTGCGCGAATAAACCTCTGAAAAAATATGCTACAGGCTGCTTCGAGTTAATGATTTTTTTTCGAACGAACGGTTCGAAATAAAATTCCAAAAAAATTAACTAACTTTTCTTGAACCCTAAGGAGACCTGAAAAAAATTGGCAACAAAATCCGTAAACCAGAAAAAATTTTGACGACCGATTTCATTGGGAAGGCCCCGCACAAACGTGAGTGACCGAACGTTTACGAAAGTGACGAATTTACCGAGAATTAAGGATAGAAAATGTTAGTGGGTTGGCAATGTATCCGGCGATTATCGAATTCCCTTTAATCGTTCAATAAAATAGAATAATCGTGACGAGGCTGAATTTTGACGAGGGAATTTCGGGGAAACCGTACCCCGACGTGTTGTTTATAAAAGAGATTCAATATTTTTTCTCTTTTCATTTTCTCCTGGATCTCGACGGTGAGATCGTTGGGAGACACGGGGTCCTGGAGACTTTATGATAATCACGAGACTCCCGAGCAATTTGCGTTGATCTACGTCCGGGGATTTTTTATTCAACAGCTTCTGATAATTTATCTTAAATATTTGTCGTGTGATCGCCTTCGAGAATATTTTTTACTTAGTATTTAAAATCCGGGGCGTTTTAAATGAAATCAGGAAATATAAAAATATTTGATTATCGAAAAAATCAAACAAACTTCACAGAAAATATTAGAAATTTTTTTAAACTGATTTTTCAACGAAAAAATTAATGTTTATTGTTACAACAAATTTTATTATTCGTCGAAAAGGTACCACAACGAATACCGGAAGTTGCCTCGTACTTTAAACTTAAATTGCCACGAGATACTCATCGACGTTTCAAAAGGCTTTATAATGACACTTTTTTTTTTTTTTTTTTTTTCTTCTTCTTCTTAAGATTAGATCTCGATTTGAGCTCGAGTGAAAATCCTTTCTAGTATTTATCCTCACTCCTCCGCACTTATAAACTCGTTACCTCCAACGATTTGCGTCACAAAAGAACTCGCTCGACTCTATTTTAATGACATTTTGTCCAACGGTTCATTTTTTTTCATCATGTATTTTTATAACAAATTTTAAACAAAATATTGACAAATTTGAAGATTGACAACTGTCAAATATTAATTGTAAAAGTGCAAAAAATAAAAACGTAATTGTTTGTCAAGTATGAATTTTTTGCACATTTCTTTTCACCCCTTTTGTCGCCACGATTATTTATTATTCATGAAAGCATGAAAATTTATCGACAAAAAAATTGTCATAGATTTCAACCCTTAAATGAATGAAAAATTTATTTTTTGTATTTTCAATGGCTTGTACGATTGGAAACGAAATATAAATAATTGGAATTTCGTCAGTGCCCAAATGCTTGGGGGATGCACAGAAGGTCGTTGTAACTTTTCAGAAAGTTCATGAATTTTTATCAAGTCGTTACTACCCTGATAAGACTTTTTATAATCTTCTTTTTTTTCTCTATGAAGACCAAATGAACTTGTTCGTTTTGGGATCGTAGGGATATCGATGAATCCAATATTTATTGGCACTTTGGTGAGGGTGACAGTTACCCTCGAAAGTGTACACATGTGTAGGTGCAGTGACGAAGCAGCTTGGAGTAAAATGTTAAAGAAAAAAAAAGAGAGAAAGAGAGAAAGAGAGAAAAAGAGAAAGAGAGAAAGAGAGAAAGAGAGAAAGAGAGAAAGAGAGAAAGAGAGAAAGAGAGAAAGAAAGAAAAAGAGAAAGAGAAAAAAAGAAAGAGAGCAAAGGAGGAGGAAAAATGTTTCATCCCCTTTAGGGGATGATCCCCATGTGTGGCCACCCTCGCTGGTTGCATCCAGCGCCGAGGAAGGACGTAGGAGAATCGACAGGAGCTCATTAAACGTAAATGAGTTCAGGGATTTCCCGATGGAACGTGAGGCCCATCATTTTTTTTCATCTTGCCTCAGGGCAGGGTGGAAAAATGTCGCACGTGACAAACTCATAATTTCTCCGGAATTCCTCATAAAATCGTGAGTCATTTTCCCCTCCAGAATATTTGCTAAATTAATCACACATACCCACGAAAAAAAAAAATGAAACTGAGAAGAAAGAATATGACAAAGAAACAAATAATTTCCAACCCTCAAAACAACCCCAAAAAATCATCCTCACCCCCCCTTCATCAATCCTCTTTTTTTTCACTAATTCCTGAGTCATTCCTTTTCCAAATTAATCCCTTAATTATTTCGCACAACTATAAAGAAAAATATCATCAAACGCCACACAAAAAAGATCAATTGATTGATCTTTCTTTCCAACAAAAATCCACCCCTTCCTTCACCCCCTCAATTACTGTCAAATTTTCTTTTTTTTTCTTTTTTTTTTCTTTGGGGAATTTCGATTTGCCCACCAAAGAATCCAGCCAATCGCCCATTGATACGTTAAATACGTCAGCCATAAAACTCAATTCTTCATCCCTCTGGAAATTAGGGTGAATTTGGAGCCTTCTAATCGTTTCTTGGAATATGCCATGACTGGACATCTTGCACACGTTATTTTATGGCACATATAAATGGCACAAAAGTCTATGTGGCTCGTTGTTAATCCATGGCTCCATTATCATTGAATTCGTTGTGCTTTCAATATTATTTCTACGTAGATCTCTTCAAATATGTGTATACGTTGAAAAATCCATGTTGAAAAATATATCTGTGTGTTATACTTTGGTCCAGGTGTCAGGGAAGAGCTTACAATGAAACGTCACGTCCACAGGCCACGTACAAATATATTTA
This sequence comes from Campoletis sonorensis, assembly GCA_013761285.1. Taxonomy (NCBI): domain Eukaryota; kingdom Metazoa; phylum Arthropoda; class Insecta; order Hymenoptera; family Ichneumonidae; genus Campoletis; species Campoletis sonorensis. The sequence goes on from JACEOJ010000166.1 coordinate 21,052, forward strand.
TATATATAAATATAAAAGGGAAGCTAAAATTTCAAAGCCCACCCCTAAACGTTTCCTAGACTCCTAGATGAATGGATTTTACTTCACGTCCTTAATTCCCCCAGTCAGAATTTCTGGGTCGTGGGCAAGCATAAAATACACATTTACACAAACATCCAGCTCAAGTTGAATCTACTGCTGACAGCGAGAACGGCGTAAAAGTACAATTTTCTACAACGTTTCTCTAAATTCGTGACCTTTTTTTTATTCTCCTGACTCTTTCGATGATACATTTACAAAATACTCGACGAAGAATCCTTTCAATTCTGAGGACATCCATTTTTGTTGCTTCTATTTTCAGAGATTCGTTTTGATTTCGATTTTTTTTTAACAGATTTTCAAACTTTCATCAAAATTGGTCTATTTTGTCTGAGCCCGGCAAATGGTTTTTTTTTTTTTTTAGCTATTCCACAAATTTTCTCTAGTTTTGGTCCCTGCATTTTTCTGTTTTGCAAATTATTCTAGAATAAAATGATTTATGAATTGATAAATTGAATAGAATGATTGTTTTAGAATAAAATAATTCGCAAGGAACTGGAGAATGGGAATATTTTTCTTCTTATTAAAAAAAATTAGAAAATAAGTTTCCCATCTTCCATTTCCTTGGTACGAATTTTCAAAAAATGATTAAAAAGTGGCAAAAAGGGAAAGAGAATAAATCTCCCATTCTCCATTTCCTTGGTAGCAAAAAAAAAAAAAAAAAAAATGACGATGAAAATTTTTCGTTCTATCATAATTTGCAAAATTGATAAATGCAGGAAACAAAAATACAGAAAATTTGTGGAATAGCCAAAAAAAAAAAATCCATTGGCCAGACTCAGACAAAGTAAATAAATTTTGATGAAAAAAAAAATCGAAATATTTCCACACGAATTACATCCTATAATTTTTAGCCAACGAATTCTCCACACTCCAAGAACATGAAATAGAATTTCAATAAAAAAAATCTCAAATATTTGAACAGGATGGATTTTAGCAACGATTTGTTTCGAAATGGCCCATAGCCCAAAGTAAATAATGCACAATAAAAGGAGATCCATTTAGTGCGAGCTACATACATTTATATATATTTCACCCTGCAATCATACACACGAGGGTTACGAGACAAATACCCTTATTTGTACACATCCTGTGCATTGTCAAAGCGACAAGGGTATTTTACTCGATTTCACCCTGTCCGCGAGGAGAGAAGACGAAACCATGAGTAAAAAGGAAATAAAAAACTTGAGAAAAACTTCAGAGAGACAAATTCATTGAAAAAAAAAAAAAAAAATGGGAGCACAACCCCTCGAAGATCCGATGGGCGTCGTGGGCACGAAAATGAGAAGAGGAAGAGAAGGAAACGTGCATTTTTGAACACCAAACGAAACTTCCGCTTTGGGGGCGGTTTCTACTTTTTTTTTTTTTTTTTTTTTTTCAAGCCACTCCCTCGATTTTGACGATGCAAAGATTTCTTTAAATTGCGATCAAGTTTGGGGGTGGTAGAAAAATAAAATATCAGGTGTCATCGTTTTTTGTTGTTATTTTAAAATTTTTAAGGTCGAGGGACAGAATTTTGAAAAATTCGGCTACTAAAAATATCGATTTTTAAAGGATAATCAACATTGCAATTATTTTTAACGAATTAATTATTGTTTTTTAACATTCGAGTTGGGGGGGGGGGGGGTGTTGGGGGGCTGATGACAATTTGAATGGGAATTTATTTGTTTGATTGTGTCAATTAAACTGGGTCAATTTGACCCAGAAAAATCCAGAGTACACTTGAAATATTCCTTGACATTTGTGCATCATGAATATTTGAAAAATAATAAGTTATAATTGTCCAAAGAAATTGATAAAAACTTTGACAGTTCGAAAAATGAGCATTTTGCTAAATAAATCGTTTTTTTAATTCAAGTTTTAATATTTTCGAAAGAAAAATACCATTTTGCGAGAAAAAAATAATGCTGGAACGAGATTTTGCAAAAAAAAAAATGTTTTTTCAAACAACTGAGCTTAAGGTTTAGTGTCGCCAACTGAAAATTTTTCAGATTGTTTCAAATGACATTATTTCGTGTCAAAATGGCCGACTGTACCAACGAAAGATTAAGCCCTGTTTCTAATTTCGTTAAAATTGTTTCGACACTTTTCGTTAGTCAAGAAATTGTTTTTTTTCATCATTATTTTCCCCAGTGATGTTTTGTATATTTTTGGAATCGAATTAACCTCACGTCCCTAGATCCTGAAGAGCTCAAAACTCGAACGAAATTTGTTGTCGAACATTACAACGAATTTCCTGTGCAAGGGGATGAAGAGGGTCATAGGTCCTGGATTATTATCCCGAAGGAAACAAGTTCGAATTGAATTTTGAGGACTTTCGTACAAGATCTCTTACATTATATTTTTTTTATTGTGAGGCAGACTTTTTTTTTTTTTTTTCTTTTTTTTTTCTTCTCATTTTTATTTGTGTGTGTCGAACCGGATGTTGCGGCGTAAGGGCGGAGAGCCGAGGCTAATTGTCCACCATCCGAGTGTCCAGAGAGCGTGTCCTCTGGTTCTTCGATGACGTGGACGAAAACGAAAGAAAAATGGGCCAGGAAATGAGGGTTGAAAAAAGTGTGAGAAAAAAAAGAGCAGGAACATTTTTTTACTTAATTTTGTTTTTTTTTTTGTTTTTTAATATTTTTTTTTGGTTTGATAATAATTGGAAAAATGGTGCAGACACAAAGTTTAGGGGTGAGTGAATTTTTCCAGTTTATCAAATAATAAAAAGATTTAAAAAAAAAATGAATTCGAAAAAAAAAGCTATTCAGAGATTTTTTTTAAATCAATTTACTGTCAATTTTGTTCTCATCTGTTCTGGCATTTCAAAGTCTCGGCTTAAACCCTTGTGCGATGAAAAAATCTTATGAACTTCGAGACAGTGGGGAAAAATGATACGAAGTCGAAAAACCGAGGGAAAATAACGAAAAGGGGAGCCGGTAAAAAAAAAAACGAAATGAGCTCATCCACGCGTCACAAAGCGACCAATTTCACAGGTCGATTGAGAGTGAAAAGAATGAGGGAATGGATGGAAGAAAAAAAACGGAGCAAAAAAAGAAACGGGACAATCGAATTTTGTACGGAGACTTTGATTTCGGTTTCTGTAACGTTTGCGTGGAAAAATAAACTAAAACGGCAGGTCGTTGAATGAAAACTGTTTTTTTTTCTTGAAATTTCACGAAGAAACATTTTTTTTTTTCAAAAAATACCATTTTTCTTGATGCTTCTTTGGTTATTAATCTCAAAAAAATGAGAAATTGAAAATTTTCTTACTTTTTGAGTAAAATATCCACTTTGGCACAAATCAACGTTTTCAAAAAAAAAAAATTGTAAACAATTGAACTTGATGATGCTTTTCTAATCTTCGTAATGTAAAAATATTCGGGAAAGTTGAAAGAGTATTCCTGATTTTTTAGTATAAAAATACCGAGCAAAGGGGGGCAGCCAATGGCAGGGGGATGAATAACGCCTCGGGTCAAATTGACCCAGTGTGTACACGAAGGGTCTAAAGCCTAATAAAGCCATCAGGGATTTCAGAATTTTCCAAAATTCATCTATCAAATTTGTTCCATTAAAAAAAATGACCCAAAAAAATTTCACTCGTGCTTTTTTATTGATTTTCCTTTTTTTCAAGTTCACGTGGTTGTTATTTTTTCCTGCCATCATTTCTTTTTATCCTTCGACGATTCACTGTATGTGAATTCTCTCATTTCTCGGGACGAGCGGGAGCGCGAGCACCACTCGCGAAGAGAGGAAAAACAATTTGTGCGAAATAAAGCGCGCGCTCGAGATCTTCTTTTCTCTTAGTTCTCTCTCCTTTTGCCCTTCCCTGCCCCACCCTGTGGGTCCATCCTGACCATATGCCGACTAAAGAGACGCCAGAGACTTAACATCAAAAACTTACGAGAGAGAGAGAGAGAGAGAGAGAGAGAGAGAGAGAGAGAGAGAGAGAGAGAGAGAGAGAGAGAGAGAGAGAGAGAGAGAGAGAGAGACTGGTCCTCGTCATCGTCTACTGTGGCCTAAAAATATGAAAAAAAAAAAAAAAAAACTTTGTTCAGTCGTTGACCACTTGTTCTTCATTGGCCACTTGTGATGATAACAATTAAAAATGATTATTAATTAACACGAAATTCATTTAGCTGGACGTTCTCTTATTTAATTCTTTGTGGGAAGGCACAGATTGTATTTTTATTGTTGATTGACATTTTTTTTCATATTACAAGGAACGGTAACACGAATTAAAAATTTAAGGGTGGATTTTAATTTCGATTTTCCTTGATTTTTTTTTGTATTCAATTTATTCATGAAACTAAGTTGAATTAGAAGAAAAAAAAATTAATGACAACGAACCAGTCGATTGTGTTGTTTGAAAAATAAATAATTAACCATAAAAACTTAACAATTAAGAGAGATGTTTCAATGAATAGTAAAATTAATTGATTCCTAACAGGAATAAAAAATTTAAGGCTCGAATTTAATTTCGATTTTCCTTGTTTTTTTTTTCGTATTTAATTTATTAAAGAAATGCAGTTAAATTTTGAAGAAAAGTTAATGAAAACGAACCAGTCAGTTGTGTTCTATGAAAAATAAATAATAAACCATAAAAACTGAGCAATTAATAGAAATTTTTCAACAAATAGTGAAAAATAATGAATTCCTAACAACAATAAAAAATTTAAGGGTCGAATTCAATTTCGATATTTTTTTCGTACTCAATCCATTAAAGAAACTAATAAGTTGAATTAAAAATATCCGAGTAACGAAATTTCTTGCTATACGTTAAGGAAAAAAAAGGAGGGTGGAGGGAAGGGAATAAAGCAAAGGGGCTGGATTAAGTGGAGGGGAGATTGGTCGAGTGAGCGCACGAGGACCCGCCGAATTTCAAGTTGGAAAATGGTGGGGGTAAAAAGAGAAGCCGACGAGGTCGGAGGACCGTGGCTATATAAGAGTCCAACGCACGCAAGGAAGGGTCACAGTTCGTAACGAAATTTTCGTCCGGAAGGTTCTTCGTACGTAGAGTTTAAAATAAATATAAAAATTCATTTTTCATCTTAATTTCGATGTTTGGTGATTTTTATGATTCTTCGTTACGTTTTGTGTTCTTCGGACTCAACAATTTCGTGAATGTGTGTTTGTGAGTGAAAAAAATAAATAAAAAAAAATACCTTTTGGGATATTTGAGTGATTTTAATTGAAAAAAAAAAAAACAAATTGTTTAACAAAAAAAAATCATGGAGATCACGTGGTTCGTCGTTTTTTCGCTATGCACCAGTTTTGTTGCCAGTTTTGATCTTGGACCCATCATCAGAATTGCACAATGCAGAATGCAGTGTTTGAGGAAACACAGTCTCGATGGTACTTGCGATTGGTACTCGAATAGGGGCGAAACTGTTTGCAGCGAAGTAAGTTCATTTTTATTAATCAATAAAAACAACAAAAAAAACCAATTTTATCAATAAAAATGTTGAATTTGGTCATACGAAATATTTTGTACTGTCTGTTGAAGATTTTAAAAAAATTTCCACATTTTATTAGCCTTTCAACCCTTAGCTTCCGACCCCTTGAGACTTTTTCCAATTTTCTATTTATTTCCATTGTTATAACGCAGGCCTTTTTCATTCGTAACAATATCTTTGGGTTTTTTTCATCAAAAGATATCAACAGTTTAGGGATTTCTGATTTTCCAACCCTTACTTTTCAACCCTCTGATCATTTCCTAACATTTTCGTCCATAATTTATAATAAATAAATAAATATTCAATTAAATTAGACTCGGTTTTTCAAAACTCATCCAATTGCAAAACCTGAAGAAAAAGAAGTCCTCAGTTTTGAGTTAAGTGTTGAAAGTACAATAATTATTTTCACTTACCATTAATTGTCATAATTGATCATTAAAAAAGTTTTCAAGTTTATTTAAAACGTCAAAAACGAGGGATAAAAATGTCCAACCCTTATGATCCACCCCCAAAAACGTTGCCTGTATAAATATTCAAGTTTTTTCTCAAATAATAAAAAAGAAATTTATTATTATTTTTTTTTCCATTATTTTTCATTCTTCGTCACCAAATTGAATAGTAAAACGTCAAAAATGAGTTAAATAAATTTGCAACCCTTATTATCCAAGCCCAAAAATTTGTTTATATAAAAATTGGAGTTATATTTTTCAAATTACTTAAAAAAAACCATAACTGGGTCAACAAAATTATTTCAAAAAAAAAACCCAACCAAATTTTTTCCTTTTTCCATTATTTTTGATTGTTCTGTAACGAAATTGAATCTCCTACGTTTACTTTTGAGATTAAAGTCATAAAAATTTGGCACCCTTATAAACCACGTGTCCCAGGAGACGTTTGACCCAGAAGGAAAAAAAAAATTGGTCATTCAAAGTGAAATCGTCGCTGCGGGACTTCGTTAGATCGGAGGGTTGAAACTGACACCCCAGTACGATAAATTTTTTTTTTTTGTCAAGAAATGGTACGTTGGGGAGGGAGGAGGAGAAAGGGTCGAGAATGAGATAAATCAGGCTTTTCAGACACTCCAAATATATACGTGGGGTGTATGCAAGTTTTATGGAGTGTTCTTCCATGGAAAAATCATGGTGGTCCCATGGGGAATCCTCCACACATGTATATTATATGGGGCTAAAAAAAAAAAGAAAAATAAGAATGAAAGGGAAATGTGGGACAGATGGAAATGACGATTGTATCTTACAAAGCGACCAGCATATAAAATCAAGATCGATATACATTTTTCTTTCCTTCTCTTCTTCACATTGAACGTACGATCTTGTTTTGCGAGGGCGTTGCTCGTTTCAGCTTCTTTCACATACGGGGGTGTCCATTTATCTCGAAAGAAAATCAATTCCACAATAATAATAACAATTGAGTGTTAAATATTCAAAATCTCTTTTTTTTTTGAAGCTGTTGCTATACTTTTCTAGTTAAAAAAACAATTTAATTGTAAATATTAATGTGTTAGAATGTGGGTGGAACAATGAATTTATAAAAATTGTATCCAAACTGAAAAAAAAATCACGAATA
>JACEOJ010000166.1:33721-49775 GCA_013761285.1 Campoletis sonorensis
AACTCAGTGCTTCACAACACGGTCGAAACGAAAACTCTGATTGACACTACAGCGACTCTTTTCCTTTTCGTGATCGAGTCTCGCGGTGGTTTGACATTTCCAGTGGCGAAAAATTTCATTGCTGCCGCTGCGGAGATGTCAAAGTTTCACCATAGTCCTAAATTTTTGATCATCACCATCGTTGAGAAGCCGAGTGAGAGTCTTAAGGTAGTGCTGAAGTACGCTTGGACCAATAAAATGCTTGATTTTACCATTATTGAGTTGGTTCAGCGCAAACCTTCGATGGCGATGCAACGTACAGTCTTCTCGCTGATTATCCACCAGTTTAATCCGTTCAAGAAGGAATATACTAGACGACATTGGACTACTGGTGAGAACAATCTTTTTCCGAACAAAGTTATTAATTTGTGGGGATATCCTCTGATTGTAGGCGGATTCGAAAAACCGCCATCGCAGTTTGACATTTCACACGATCCCAGCCTGAAATTATTGGATCTCATCGTACAAAAACTTAATTGTTCTGTGAAATATGTTCCACTGCGTACGATTTATGATGCGGACATGGACAGTCTGTATTCTGAAATTGAATCAAAGAATATGGACCTCGTGCCCTTCTTGGCCCCAAATAATCCCTCAGACTGGAACGACGTTCAACGAACAACAACAATAATTTCCGATGGAATTTATTTCCTCGTGCCTGTATTGACAAGGTCAGAATTGACTGTGACAGGGAATTTTTTTCCGGCATTTTTTTTGAGTCTTGCTATCATCTTCGTTTTTTGGATTTTCATGCGCTTGCTCGGATATCAATCATATATGTGGCGAATGTTCAGCATCGGACGTGTTATATTCGGTGTTTCTGTCATCCAGCAACCTCGTCGCATTGTCGAACGTGTCGTGTTTACATGCTTGCTCACTATTTGCGCGTTCTATTCATCGATGATTAATACCGGCTTGATGGATATTACTTTGAAAACCACGAGTGAAATCAAATTCGAAACTTTTGAGGATCTTGCCAATTCGGAATTGATATTCCAGGGTCACCGACGATATTTACAACACGCTTCTGACGTTCTCGGTGGCCCCTCGAAAGTGTCACAAATTAGATTCGTTGACAATTTGGATTATTTTGAGTGCGCGAAAGTACTGAACAAGTACAAAAACATTTCTTGCTTGATGGACAAAGTTACTGCTCTTACACTGATATTATCCTTCAACCCTAAAGGACCTCGCACCATGAAACTTGCTAAACCGTGTTTATTGACCGAAAATTACAGTTTTGTAGTGGGAAAGAGATCGGCGTTTCGTCCGAGAATCAACAAATTTATCACACGATTGCAGCGCGTCCAATATATCGACAAACTTTATCACGAGTATGAGAGAGATATGGAGAATTTCTTGCGTAGAGCAGAACAAGAATCACGAGAAGATGATGAAGATATCCTGGAACAACGGTTACTTTTTATTGCCGTCGTTGAATATTCACTTTCGATTCTCGCTTTTTTGTGTGAAACAATTTTCCATCGTATATCGCTGTACATAAAATCAAAACGGCGACCACTCCCGCCCCCTTTTCCGTTCATTAACTGAATCTGATTGAAAACACCAAATTATTCCGTGCTGACGGAATTTACGAACGACTTAATGGTTGAAAAACCAATTTCTCCTCGTGTTTTTGAATTCTGCTCGTGGTTTCTCTTCGTGGTTTTAAATTCTGTGCTATTCTGTATACGAGGATTATTCTGAATAAAATCCCATTGTCGTTTGAGTGAATACAAAGTCTTCACCAACTTCTTTTCCATTGGTTTAATATTATTCTAATCGCCTTTTCCTTGCCTTGATCTCAATCCCATTCACTCTTTGAAAATATCCAAGAGTCCTGCATTCTTCGTTATGAAAGGAATAAATCGTCATGAGGACGAGAGAGCAGTATACTGGCTAGTGGATGGTGCCGGTCATTATTTTCACGCAGAAGGACTTTGAGGCACATGATAAACACACACTTAGAAAAAAGATCTATTTTAATCAACAAGGATTATTTATATAATTTGTTTTATATTTGAATTTAAATAAATTCTATTAGCGTTAACTAATGAGCTCTATTCCAATGAAATAAATAAAGCTATTTGAGTGCGTTTATTGGAACGCACGCAGGATGAACCAAAGAATATTTTTAATATTATTATTCAATAATATTTACATCAATCTGCAACCGTTTGTCCAGTTAAAAAAATCATGACCATTTGCTCGTTCTTAGACACAGTAACTTTCCAATCGTATTAATGAATCTTTTTTGACTTTTATTTTGATTTTTTTTTTTTTTATATCAATAAATCTACTTTGGTTCCTGCAATTTATGCAAACCAAGCCTACAATTCGTATAGGAGAAATATCTCGATGTCATGCGCCACGTAGCGGTCGGAGCGAGAGGCTCGCAAAACGTGGGTACTCGAAAAAACGGATCTCGGACAAGCTCGATATTAAAAAAAAAAGGAAAGTGTCACGTTATTCTTTCGTTGAAACATCACGCCGAAATCAACGTGTATCTAGTTTTGAGTTATCGACCCCCCACTCCTGCAACTGATGGATGGCCTCAAGGATGACGATCACCGATCGCACTGTCATGGCGCCCACTAAGGGCGGGAAAAAAAAATTCAAATTCTGTCTTACCCTTTAAAAATCCTGCAGACACTGAGTAAAGTGGCGTAAATACAAATTTTGATCTCTTCGGAAGAGTCGCTCATACAATCACGATTGAATTTCACTTACAAGTAAGTTCGTTTAATCATCGAGCATTTAGTGCAAAGTCTCCTTTATTGGGTTTTGTTCATCAACGAAAATTCTTGTGTCAAGTTTCAAACAAAGCCAAAAATTTATGCAAAAAGGAACTTGGAGACTTTATTGTTTTTCGAATTTTTGTTTTAAACAACATTTTCAGGATAGAATAAATTTCGAAACGAGTTTTGATTTTCTTTTTTTTTGGCTATTTTTTTTCTCCTAGATCCTCGAAAATTGAACGAATAAAGATTTTAAAATGTAACACGTACGATAATATCGATAGAACATAACTGCAGTTGGAATAAATTGATGACAGAGGACGTGACGTGTATCCTGGTACAAATTCGACGCGTAACGAGTCGATGAAAAGTGTGCCGTGACCTCGAACGGAGTGGAGATTTCCCGTTATCCAAGGGACCATTGGCCCGAACGGATTCACGAGCAAGGTCTTTCAGTCTTGACTGTGAAGTCGAGCGAAGATGATACTCTTCGTGTTAACGTACCTGTGCCCTTTCTTAATCGTCATTGGTTCATCACCGGCTCTCGCTCCTTCAGTTCCAACGACGTATTTCAATGTCAACAATGGTGCACCATCGACACTTGGATTTGCCAGTTTATTGGGACTCACTGCTGTGATACCAGCTGGATTTGCTGCAGGCCCGAGGTAAACAAAAATCATGACAAAGAAAAAAAAAGATATTTGTTTTTTTTTATCGTTTTAATAATAATATCGTTTGCACTTATAATTTTTCGTTTGTTATTTAATTATTGGGGATTTTTGACTATTGTTTACTTTTGGCAACAGCGTGTCTTTACTTTCACGGTCAACGTATTTTTTAAAAATACATTCAAACTGTTCGTTGAAAGAAATTTGATGTCATCAATTTTTTGTATGATTTTTTTTTAAAACAGGATGTGGCCCATTTACAATAATTTTTTTCCTAAATATTGTTTACCGCTGAATCGCCTTGCTAACTTAATTTTATTTTTGTTACTCCATCGAATTGCTCTAAAAAATATTAAAAAATAAAATTGTCGATTCCATGGTTTTTAGGTTTTTGTAGTTTTTTGTTAACTTACAGTTGAGGGCTTTTGTGTTGTTTTAGTTCCTTACAATTTGCATTTATAATTCAGAAGAAAAAGAGTTTTCTCTTTTCGATCCTTTATTGAATTTTTTTATTTATTTTTTCGTTTAATAATTTTGATTTATTCAACCACTTCAAATTTTCATCATTACTAAAATTTAATTTTCACAAAAATATTCACAGACGATTCGCGACATCATTCTGTCTTGTGAATCCTCGAGACACTATATTCAAACTCGTTTTTTCTCCTTCTCTTTCTTTTTATTTCTCTCTTTCTCTACAAGAACAAAACTTTTTGTAGATACGTACCAAAATGGAAGAAGCAGGCATGCGAGATACCTGCAGCGCAGCATCCCAACTCTCACTACGTTTGTGACGAAGCTGGAGAAGTGAAGTGTATTCCAGGTACTTTATTTATGTATTTATTTATCATTTCAGTTCAAATGACAATCATTTTTTAGGCTCTGGACTTCATAAAATTTCGAAATAGTTCATATTTTTCAAAATCAGTGATAAATATAATAAAATGTTAGCATTTTTCAAAAACTTATTGAATCCAGGCTTTCGTCAATTTATTTTCAAAATGAAATATTGTGATTTTAATTCACCCAAATCAAGAATTAACCAAACATTTTTTTTTCTTTCTTATTCACGATTCTTCTTCATAAGTTTTTTTTGTTTTTTTTGTTTTTTTTTTTTTTTTTAATGAAAGAATTCAAAGAACTTGGATTTTGTAACAAAAATTGAACAGAGTAATTATGAAATTCTGACTTTTTCAAATTTTGAAAAGGTCCCTTAACGATTTTTCATCGAAGCTGAAAATTGTGATCGGATTTTCGAAAAAAGTCATCAAATTTTTGACGATTTTTACTTACGACTTACTTTATCGATTTTTGGTGTAATTGATGTTTATTTATTATGATTTTTTTTTCACAGGCTGGACCGGTGATCTTTGCGATGTACCTTTATGCCGAAAAGGTTGCGATCCCCTGCAAGGTTATTGTCGCAGGCCAGGAGAGTGTCGATGTAAGCTCGGTTTTTATGGCGAATTATGTGACAAGTGCGTTCCTTTGCCTGGCTGTCAACATGGTGGGTGAGTGGATTAAGAAAAAAAGATTTATTTGAATAAACAGGGATCATTATTTATACATTTGATTTATTTATTTGAATAAACAAAACTTTGATTTTGGCTTAAACCGAAGAGCTCCAATTAAATCAAATAAATAACGCTATTCAAGTACGTTTATTCGAGTATCGACGTTAAAGCTTCTCAATCCGACCGCTACGTGGCGCAGAACGTCGAGATATTTCTCCCATACGAATTGCGGCTTCAGTTTGTATAAATAGCACGAACCGAAGCACATTTATTATCACGACTGACCACCGAATGCACTGAATGTTTCCGAGTTGTCGTGATTACCAAACATTAGGTTCAAAACAAAAACTTTCATTCGTTTTTTTTACATTTTGTTCCCCAAGCAACCAAAAAACAATTAAAACGCGAATTCGAAGCAAAATGAAATAAAAAAAAAACACATGAATATTATGAACATTAAAAACTATTTCTTTTTAACGTTTTTTTAATATCCTTGTCGATCTAAATTGTTCATTTACCAAGACGTGAAAATTCTAGAAATTATCTAATTCAAGATTTTTTAATTATTGTTTTTTTTTTTTGTTAAATAATTGCACAGATGCAACGTGAGTTTCGAGTGTGCCTGCAATCCAGGATGGAAAGGACTTTTCTGTTCGGAGCCAATTTGCGATGCGGAGTGCCACCCGAATCAAGGATATTGCGAAAAGCCTGGTGAATGTCGGTGAGAAATTTCATTGAACGTTAAATAGTTCAACATTTGTATGATTTTTTTTTTTTTTACTGTCTTAAAAACTTTGTGGTACGATTGTGGCATTGCTAAAACCCTGAATGGATTAAATTCCCGTTTGTGGTCCCAGTGTCGGATTCAATTAATTACAGTGCCAAACCATGTGGAAAATTCCGACGAGCAAATGCCACTATTTTTCAAAATGTCCTTCCTCTTGTCTAAGGATTTTTTTGTTCATTTGTTTTTTTCTGGTCTATTTGATTTAAAAAAAAGATGTCGGATTGGTTGGCAAGGACCAAAATGTAAACAATGTACAGTCCTGCCAGGATGTTCTCATGGAACTTGCCAAGGACCTCTGGAGTGTCGATGCGATCCTGGATGGACAGGATTTTTATGCCAAACACGTAATTAACTAATTATTATCATTTTCCTCATGTTTCAATCAAATTTTATGAAACATATACATATTTTTTTTTTGTTCAGGATGTGCACATGGTACTTGTCAAGGACCACCTGAGACTCGATGTGATCCAGGATGGACAGGATCCTTGTGCCAAACACGTAACAACTTTTTTTATTATTATTGTTATTTGAAGAAAAAATTCAAACAACGATTTGTCAGAATTTGTTTAAATTTTATCAGAAAACTGTTGCCTTTAAAAATAAATTGAAAAAAAAACAATCCACCCAAATATTTAGTCCTTCGTTGCTACAGAAAATGAATCCCTCGTCGAAATTATCGAATAAATAATCTTGTATGATATTTTGTATAAAATATCGAATTTTTAATTACTTTTCAGCAATTTGCTCTCAAGGATGCAGCAGGGAACACGGTTCGTGCAATCGTCCTGGCACGTGCAGATGCAGGGTCGGTTGGACAGGACCAAATTGTACAGAGTGCGTTCCATACCCAGGATGTAATCACGGCTCGTGCAGAAGACCCTGGGAATGTAGATGCGAACCAGGTTGGGCAGGTGATCTTTGCGAAGAAAAATTAACCTTCTGTGATCATCATTCAAATCTTTGTCTAAATAATGGTACCTGCGTCAGCATGCCAAAGGAAGATGGAGATTACAGGTAAATTAATTAAGACAATTAATACAAATTTTAATAAAAAACTACTTTCTTAACTGCTCGGAATAATAATAAATAAATTAAGTCATTAATTCCATCATTGTAACAATAATTATAATTGCAATCGTTGCAATTTTTAATTAATAAAAAAATAATTTAAAATAAATAAATAAAAATAAGAAAAAAATAATTTAAAATTCTAAGAGATCGAAATAAATAAAGTAATACATGAAATTATTCATTATTGAGATACACAATTTTATGGATCCACGAAAATAAATCGTCGATAAATATTTATCCATTTATCAAGGTTGGCCTTGTGGATTTAATTGAAAAATCATTCTATTCGAATTCTTGGATTTTCTCGGTGATAAGAATAACGACGACTATTAACGAATCAACAAATAATTGATAAATTTGATAAATTAGGGGAAAAAAGAGGGTGAAGATCAGAAATATGGTTTTTTTTTTTTTTTTTTTTCTTTTCATATTTGATTCAGAGTTTCTCAGTTCATAAAATGATTAAAAAATGTTATCAACTCATAGAATTACGAGAATTTTTTTGTTAGTCGTTTGTGAAAAAATTTGAAATTGTTTATTAAATACATTTAATTATGAATTTATTTATTTTCTCGCAGATGCATTTGTCCTCTCGGTTACATTGGCCGACAATGTCAAATTCAAACAACAGTTCCAGCCACTGATTTGACTCCTCCGTTACCAGAAACTCCAATTTTCGTTATTACACCGGAAGCGACGACGACGACGACGACGACTCAAAAATCGATTACGAATGAAGAAATAATTGAAAATTATAATCAAGCAAAACCCATTACTTTTGTTAATTCTCATCAAGGTCACGAGGCTCATAATTTGACAGAAATAATGGAAATCCCTGAAGAGACGACTGTCGAACCATTGGAAACCATTTTCGTCACCGATCCATCGACCATCGATCCTTCTGCGACCGCTGGAAAATGGCCAACCGAGGCACCAACTGAAGTTCCAGCAACTGACAACGATGCTGACAACGAAGCCTGATCAAAATATCCAAATATTATGAATAATTTTTATTTATTTATTTATTTATCCATCCTTATGAATATTTAATTATTTATTTATTTAAATTTGTACGTTTAAAGTGTAATAAAACTTTTACCACTTTTCTTGTCGATATAAGAGATCAAAAAATTATAAGATTTTCATTTTAATCGTCACTCGCTACGTTTTATTTTCTTGTATTTTTTATTTCATCGAAATTGTAATTTAAAGATTTTTTTGTCTCGAAATTATGCCAGATCTCGTTAAATTTCCATTCAAATTAATAAATTCGAATAATTTCCTCATTTTCCGTGTGAAATTTCCACGATTTGACCATTTTTTTCAAACGTACTTTTTTTCAAGACGAAACAAATTGTGAAATAATTAATTTATCGTTGTTTCAGGTGTTTTACGATTTTTCAACACAGTCCACCATCAAACCCTTTATTTTTATATTTCATTTTATTTTTTTCATACACTTTATTTCGTTTACTTTAATCTCTCGATTCATCTACCGTATGAGTCCGTCCAATTATCGTTTTCGCGAACCAGTGTTCAGATGGCGATCTCGAGCAGTTTACGAACGAGGAAGGCGAGCTCAAAGGCCTCGTATCACTGTACATGCAAATTTATTTTTGCACAAGATATTTCGTGTCGAATAGTCAACTCCGATTTAATCCAAATGAATAAATTTACAAAGTGCAAATAATAATTTAATAGAAAAAAAAAAAAAAAAAACCATACGTGTGGTACGAACAAAAATAAAAGTGATCGATATAATTAACGATGAATTTTTCAAATCATATTTTAAAAAAACAAGAAAAATAGTTCAAGCTTTGAAGAAAAAAAAATCCGGATTAAAACTATTGAAAAAATTTGGAATGGTCATCTGCTCATTTTTTTGTATTTTTTTTTAAGAAACTTATTCATTTTTTTAATTTTTTTTTACAGCTCAATACAAATTTAATTCACATAAATATAAATAAATAGAAAATTTAACAGTTCAATAAAAATGTAAATAAATAGAAAATTTGACAGTTCAATATAAAAAAATTATGGGCATTTATAAATTTTCGTTCAAAATATTTCGAAAAAAAAAAAAAAATCATTGTTTCAAACGAGGTTGAGATGAAAATGTAAAAAAAAAAAATTCTAAAAGCTCTTTTTAGTCAGTATTTATTTGAAGATCACGAAATTTGAATAAAAATCAAAATACCGACAGATCGTTTGGCATAAAATTCCCCATATAAAAACACTGCAAAATAGTACTATGGACATTAGAAACAACGGTACCGTGTGGAGAACATGAAGCATCGATTCTTTTCCGATACCATATCGTTACGCTCGAACAACCTCGTGTATTACTTCCCATCGTCGTCTCGTCGTCGTCGTCGTCGTCGTCGTCGACCCACGTATATTGAGATACTATTTTCTTACGTAACGCAAAACCCATAATACTCCACAATAATATACATACATACAATGAAATGCAAGCGATATTGAATGCTCGTACGAAAACATAATTCGAGTCATAAACCACATTGTAATTACGTATCTTTCAAATTAATTTACTTTGTTTTTTTCTTGTTTTTCCTGTTTTTTTTTTTTTTTTCCATTGATTATATATTTCAATGATGCTCCAATTGGAATAAAAATTAAGTTAATGGATCCGAGACGTTGTTACTGATCGAAGAAATTTTAATTTACGTGCAATTTGGTCATCTTTATTCGATGAAGAAAAAAATTCCATTTTACACAATTAACGTTTTAATTTTTTTGGAATTTTTATTATCAACGTATTTTTATGTGGTCCTGTATATAATGAGTGGGTTTTATGGACTCTCTGTTCATTCTCGGTACGTATGTAATCGAGAGAGAGAGAGAGAAAGAGAGAGAGAGAGAGAGGGAGAGAGAGAGATAGTAAAATTTTTATCTCCTCTCTCTCGAAAGACTCACTCGTTACCTTTTAACGTAACGCTTGTCTCGAGTCATGAATAACTGCAGCACGTGTGTCTTACAAGTTACGTAGTATTACCACTATCCATACTTTTTTTTTATTAAAAAAAAAAAAACTTGACGAAATATTTTCAGATTTTCTACGAACTGAATATTTATTCTTCAAGTTTTTTTCTTTTCTTTTTTTTGAATCTTCAATTATTTTCTTTGAAACAAAAAATTTCCTGTACAATAGAGATTTTTTTTATGAAAAAAAAAGTTCCTAGAAAACAACTTTCAATTGTTTCGAATTTTCGATGCAAATAAATTTTTAGCATTGAAAAATAAAGTAATCTCAAAAAATGCATAAAGAGATTTGAGTAAAAAACAAACTTGAAGAAATTCCTCGTTAAAATGTGATTTTTAGATACAACTTTGTTTCTAAAAAAAATATTAATTGTTGCTGATTTTTAAGAATATTTGTTTATTTAATTGTGAAGAAAAAAAAGGAGAAACGAAATAAAGTCAAGGAGAGGACAATGGGTGCTCGTTATATTATTCCTACGAATGGATAATACAGGAGGGACGATGACGCACAAAGTTGAAACAAATCGAGCGAATGATTATTGGAGCATATCAAAGAGAGGCCGTCTCCCTCGATTCGCTTCGTTAGTTATTCATCTTTTTTTCAAATTTATTTCTCATTTTAATTTGTTTTTCTTTCTTTTTTTTTTTACAAAGTCAACCTCTGCTAATACGAGCGAAGAATCCCCTTCGTCTTTATGAGTAAATTGGGGGAGCTCTCGAGGCTGTAAAAGCTCTTAAAGAGAATTTGTCTTGTGTGGAAAAAAGGGGATGAAATTTGAGGGTCTGTAATTGGAGAGAAATTTATTCGTTGATTATTATTTTTCATTATTTTTTTTTATCAATGCAGACATTCAAAAAATAATGGATCTTGATGTCGATTCGTTTATTCTAATTAATAAATGTGTCAACATTTCTTTTTATTTATTATTTATTTTAAAAAATATAGTAATTGATAATATTTTCCGATCGTTGAATCATTCATTCATTTTTTTCATCCCACTTCAGCTTTAATTAAGGATGTTTTTTTTTTTTTTATCGATTGTTTATCTGAAAAATCAGAATGGACGATCGTCATAACTTATTCTAGTTTTTTTTCTTTTTAATCGTCTCACAAAACCGGAATACATTATCGATTTATTTAAATAACTGGAAAGATGACCTACACCGATGATCGTCTACTCGAGACTGCCGGACAATTACACGTTCATTCCACTTTTTTTTAAATTTATTAGATGAAAAAAAAAAAAAAAAATGCTTATCTATCGAATAAAATGAACAGTTAGCATCAAAATTACAATAATAATAAAATTTGTATCGTGCGTTGTAATGAAATTTTTTATTACAAATTGGAAAAAAAATATTTCTTTTTATGCAAAGAGCAAAAATGAAGTGAAAATCAGAGAATATGTCAATACATTAAAAAATACTGGAACAAAGAATAAATTTGAAGATAAAACAAAACAAAATTCTGTTAAAAATTCAAAAATTCCTTTTTTCATTGCTTTTGATCATTTGAATTTGTACAGAAATTATAAGCGAAAAGTTTAATCGAAATGTCGTAGAAGAGTAAAGTTTGGTTGAATTTTCAAAAAAAAAAAAAAAAACGAAAAATATTTGTGCTGTGGTCAATCACTTTGATAGCAAATAAATGACTGATGGATTATTTATATGAAATTATTGATCTACATAAAAGTCAGGGTGGCTGCTTCTGGAGCGAAACGACCCAGATTCCATATTGAAAACACGAGCGTAATCGAACGATGATTATTACATCAGAAAATATTGGAAATTTAATCATATGAGTAAAAAGTTATCACCTTTTGCATCATTAAGATGAGTGCAATATTGATTGATGAAAAAATTATTCATAACCATCGACCGTTCATTCAATATATTTTTTTTGGAATTCTCAACATTCATTTTGAAAAAAAAATTCAAGGTTATCATAATCAATAATAAAATTTGATGAATGTTGATTCGAACAGTTTCGAAAATAACTTTTGATGAAATCTCATTTAGTGAAAATAAAATCGAAACAATTATTGGAGTTGACATCATTTCAATGAATTCTATTTTTGTGTTTTTCATTCCTAAGATTTACTTAAAAAAAAAAGTATTGGCAGTTGCACAAATTTTTTTATAATTCAAAACCAATTCAATAATAAAATTTAAGCAATAATAATTTTCAAAACATTACAAAAAATCATTTTTTAAATATTTTGTATATTTTTTATCGATTTTATTCCAATAATTATTTGAATGATAAAGAAAAAACAAATCGATCTAGTTTTTAAAATTGAGGGAAGGAAAAAATTCATTATGATAACAATATATATTTTTTTATTAACTTTAATTTGTGTTTTTTTTTTGTAAAATACTCACCAGATCGTAAACTTATTTGAAATAAATTGTTTTTGATATGACGTTAGTTTTGAAAATAAAACAAATTTAATAAATGTTTGCTTTGAGTCGAGAACCAACTGATGAAATTTCGAATGAATTTCCTGGATATTGCGCACAAAGGGTTCCTTTTGTTTGATTTTGCAAGGGTGAATTGAAGATCGTATCGATTCTACGATGCGTGTGCATTCCCTTTCATTGTTTGTCTATCATTTTCTCATGTTATTCGCCCGAAATTCCCATCGTCGTTATTTCGGGAGTGCCAAAGGGAAAGCCACGTGACCATTCGCATTGCATCAATATTATCCTTAACGCTCGATCGAATGCCGATCGAATCTCTTTGCAGGCAGCCCTGCACGTGTGTATGGGCCCTTTTAAGTCCATTTAATCCTTCGAACTATTATTTTTCATCTTTACAAATTCGATTCCAATTTTTTTCAATATTTATTCCATACTTTTTAAGTTTATTTTTATTTTTATTGTAAAAATGAAGAATTTCAACAAATTCAATAATTAAAATCGAATAATTCACCGAAATATGATGATCGTTTATATCCAATTTATTGGCAATTTAAAAATCAATTTAATTTCATTTTTTCATTTTGACTATTTTTGTTTTTTTTTTCAGTCTGCGCTTCAAAGCAGAGGATCCGAGATTTTTTTTTTCGAATTTAACAGCCTATTGGATGTAAAAATAATTATCGATCGTAATTACAAGGAAGAAAAATAAATAATTAACAACATTTTTATTTTATCACGAGGTGAATTATTAATTTAATATTTTGGCAAAGATTTACCCGTAGAAAGGACCAAAACCAAGTCCGATATTGAGGACTAATGATACTCGAGCATGCAACAGTGGTAGGAATTGTTCAAGCGGAAGTGAGAGGGGAAACGATTTCTCGGCTCGATTACCCATGGAGCGTGATGTGGACACTCTGTATCTATTTACTTTCTCTCTCTCTCTCTCTCTCTCTCTCTCTCTCTTCTTCTTCTTCCACAAAAAGAATCGATGAAAAAGGCTAACAAAAAAAAATCGTTAAAAAAAGATCATAAAAAAATTGGAAACAACAATTACTTTTATTCCGAAATGAAAATCGTGATAAAAATAATGGAATAATCGAACGAAAATAATTTTAGTTAATTTTCATTTTTTTCATTACTAAAAAAGTGTCAACGATTTCGATGACTCGATAAAATTGATCAACCAATCGAGCACGCGATCTGCAGTAAATTAAAGAACTGCCGCGATTAAAAAATGAAAAAAATAATAAAAAAACTGATGGACGATAATCCTCAGAAAAAGGAATGAAGACAAACGTCGACGAAAATTCGAATTTCAATAATGTTGAAATTTCATGCGAAAAAAATATGCCTTGAGTAATAATTTCTCGATGTAAGTCAACCGAATAAATCGTTTAAAACTGAATTTGATTAAGCGATCATTCTAAAAATAGCCTCGATGAAGAAACACTAAAAAAATGCATTAGCCTCGAATAAAATGTTGCATAAATAAATAAAACAAAAAAACAAATCGATTGCACAAAAAAAAACATTTATTCTGCCCATTGAATAAACGTTAAATCAATTTTTTGATATCGTGGGGATTGACAGCCTATTTTTCATTCCTCGCGTTCGACGAGCTTGTGATCGCGTGAAAGAGTTCGACCTACCTCAAGATATTCTCTGTCATGGCCGCGTGAGATTCAATTAAATACTCTCCTATTACAAATATATATAAACATACAGTGTGGAAGCCTTTACAGAACTCCAGCCTTTTAATATTGTTTGGATAAGTCAATTTTATTATTTTTAAGTCGAAAAAAAACATGATTATCGATGATAATAATAATAACAATAATAATAACAATGATAAGCTGCAAAAAAAAACATTTGAAAATAAATTTATTAATTTACTGATAAATTCCGTACTTTTTTAAATTAAATTAGTGAAAGTAAAAAAAGTTGCAGGTCTCAGATGAAATGGTTTTTTTAATTTATTTCTTTTTTTCTATTATCTGCCATTGATATGGCATTGAATATTTTTCTTGATTTTTTTTTTAATGAAAAAATGACTACAATTATTTGGTTACTATGCGAAATTTTTTTTTTTTCGTAAATAAACTAATAAATTAAAGAAAATTAATTTAATTTGAATATTTTTTGATGAATGGAATTTTTCAGTAGAGAAAAAAAATTAAAAAAATGTTATGACTGATTCGAAACTTGGGGGTTTATTGAATATTTTGTAAATTTACTTTCGCCCGGCCACGTGTACGATTGCTGCGAATAAAATACAGCATCCAGGATCTCTGGTGGGTAAATATGGGCGCGTTCCACGCCCGGATCTCGTTCTCACGAATCCGGACACTTTTTCTCTCTCGCTGCCCCCTCTCTTTTACGAGAGAGAAAGACAAGGAGAGAATTTAACACGCTGCACCCTCTCGCTCCTGTCACTGTATGTACGCCATTTACTTATCTGCAAATAAATATGTGATGCCGGACGAACTGTACAAACAGAAAGGAGAATAATAACACTAGACTATAAATGAATAAAAACCCGATTTAAGGTAATAGTCTCGCCACAGTTACGTCCAAAAATATGAGTTGCTGGTTCATTTTCGAAAACAAGGATATAAATTGCGTAATAATTGGATAATATTAGTTCTTAAATCCTTTAGGATTTTTTAAATATATAATTTCTCAGGAAAATAAGTCTGAGAAGAGAGAGAGAGAGAGAGAGAAAGAGAGAGAGAGAGAGAGAGAGAGAGAGAGAAAGAGAGAAAATGTCATCTCTCCTCGCTCGTAAGATTCATTCGTTTCCTTTTAACGTAACGTTTGTCCCAAGTCATACGAACAACTGCAGCACGTGTGTGTTACAATTCACGTAGTGTTGCCACTATCCATACTTTTTATATAAACAAAGAAAACTTGAACAACCATTTTCCTAGAACTCACGAAGCGAACGTTAATTTCAAGTTGAAAGGGTTTTTTCCTTACAAACGAAAAACACAATATTGAGATTGAGATTTTAGTCGGGGGTTGGAAAATGCGAAAGGTCAAGAGAACACAGGTACATAAGTGGAACAAATGTATCGTAGGATTTCTTTATTGAAACAACAGTGAGCTTTACTTAGAATTTTCGAAGCATATGTGAAAATAATTAAAATATTATCATCACGGTTACATAAGTCAGAATAATTCGGAGACAAAATAACACAGCGACAAAATAACACGACAATGATATTTTTAAGTAAAATCCTATGATAGGAGCACTCAAACACAAACCCTGAATAAACGAAAATCCTCACAGAAACCACACACTGAAAAGTTGAATAAACAAATTTGTCGGGCGCTATTTTTGTTCAGTGTTATTTTGACCTGACACCATCTTTACATAATTTTTATTATAGTGACATGGAATGATTATTTATCGATTTGTTACATATAAGTTAAAATACGTTCGAAATATTGTGTCTTAATTGTTGCAATAAAACTAAGTTTACCACGAGATTAATAAAAGATAAATGATTTTTTCGGTATCTTGAATGAACGCAATGTGAGATTCCAGGTATTTTACGAAGCCATAGTAAATTCAGCTAAACTCTTTCCTCAGTGTAGAATATGAAAACAAAGTGAAGGATATACATTTCCGTAAAAATGTGGAAAGAATTTTATCGATAAAAAATATTTTTAATTGCTGTAAGGAAAAGGCGGTCGAAGTGTGAGTACTCTAGATTTTTTATACATCAATATACGATGGTAAACTAATTCACCCAGAAAGCCGACGATCGATAGTGAAAAACCAACAACAGCTAATGCAATAAACTT
>JACEOJ010000167.1:0-47092 GCA_013761285.1 Campoletis sonorensis
ACGCGCGGTATTTCCACCCGCACACTTTGGCAGCGGAGCATTGCTCGTGTGTGGTTGAGGCTTTTTCGGATGCTTCATACTCCTCGCCACGTTTCCACCCCGCTGTAGTCTGGCGAGGTGTATATCCATGTATATTTTCCTATCCATGCAGTAACGGGCTTTATTTCGCGTCGTTTTATTTCATACAAAAGGCGAAGTCCGATAGAGCGAACCGCACAGCCCTCTTTTTTTCCATAGCTTTTTCTCTCTCCGTCTTCTTTTACGCTGGGGGGTCGATGTGCTTGCGATTCCACCAGCCCGTAATTCCTCTTTTCACACTTTCCACTTTTATACGAGTGCTCTCGGCATGATCGAGAGAGGAAAAGAGGCTGGGGAAGGGCTTACGGTTGAATCTTTTGCGAGGAGGAAACGAGCAGGGGAAAGGGAAGGAAAAATACAAATATAAGGAGCTTTATTGCTTACCACCATTATATTATTAGTCGTGGAGGGGGATGAAAAAAAGAAGAAAAAAAAAATCTTGAAAGATTTTCACCAACAAATAGTACGGGAGGGATGAAAAGTCAGGCTCTTTGTGTCTGTAAACGACGTGGGATCTGATGGGAAAAGAAACAGCGTCTTTTCAATGTAAAGAAGAAGAGAGAAAATAGAAACCACAGCGAGTGAAGCTGGAGGGACTGGGGATTCGAAGCTGCGAAGAGGTTTTCCGTAACGGGACTCTGGAATAGTGATGAAAGTGGGTGCGATGAGGTAAGTAGAGTAAAATACTTTTCAGACCTCCAGGAGACGGTTATGTAAGCCGATTGAGCAGTCGCTTAATTGTAAAGGGAGAACAAAAAAGGAAGAGCTTTCAACAAGCTCGCTTGGAGAATTAGCCGTCGGTTGTGAAACTGTAGGCACTCCGGAGAAAAAAATAAAACAAATAAAAGTAACAAGGAAAAATATTATCCTCTTCGGAGAATTGTCGTCATCGCTTGTACACACGAAGCCGCCTTGGGATACTTCAAGAAATTGATCCTCTCTTGACGGAAACAGCTAAAGAAGAAAGACCGTCATAATAATAGTCAAACAATCATTTTCTCGTTATCCTTTTCCAGCGTTATTCCCGGTCAATCAACTTGTCTCTAATGTCCTTACCGAGGATGGGGGAGAAAATATCGCCTTGAGAATTCTTCTTCTTCTTCTTCTTCTTCTCCGGCAATTTGCGAATTCTAGACAGTGTCGCTTTCAACGAGAAAATGAGGAAGAAAAGGGGACGAAACTTCAGGAGTATTACGATTCTCTTATCTGTTTCAATAGCTTCTCATTGTTTTTATCAACCTCTTTTGTTTTCGCTCTTTATGGCTACTTTTTCCACTCTTTTGTTAGCCCCTCTTCTTTTTCTCTTTCCCCTTCAACATCCCTTTTTTTATCCTTTTTCGATATCCCCTTCTCCTGCTTCCTTTCTTGTTCTTGCTTCATTCATTCATTTTGAGGCCAGGTTTCCTTTTACTTAGAATTCCTGGCTTTGCCGCGACCGGAATCCAACCGGAGCATGTGTCAGGCTTCGACCAAGTAAGGAATGTCTGAGGAGGCCCTTTTTCTCAGGTCTTGTTTGGGACCAGATCAAGTTAACCACCGATAAAGTGTATAAAAATGTCAACATGATGACTTCACTTGAGCAGGATTAATTCAGGAACGAAACGGGATGACTAACCGGCCGTGCGAATTATAATAAACTATAGCCCAGGTAATCTGATCAGGCTTCATTTAGGACCAGCTGGGAACAACGAGAAATAAAAGATATTGGAGTTTGAAAAGGTTTACCAGATCAAGATGCGTACAGCAGCAGAATGGTATTCTGCTGCTGTACTGGAAACTGCACTGGAAAAACGATATGTTGAAGTTTGGTGAAGTGTACCTGATCAATATTCGTTTAGGGCGAGGTTAGGACATCCAAATATATAAAATAATTAAGTATGGCAAGGTTCACTTGATCCAGGATAAGTAAGGACCAGAATATGATGACCGGAGATGGAAATATATTCGAGTCCGAGAAGTCAAGTCAAAATCTGTTCAGCATAACCAGATTTTAAGGGATCTTCACAATGTGACCCTCCGATAAATCACTAATTTTCGCGGTTGTTTTTTACGGTTGTGTGACGAGGCACGGGGTCCGGCAATAATGAGCGAATAAAAAGGTAGACCCAGTGGGACTCGATCCAGGGACCCTCAGAGTCAGAGTCCGGCCCCGAAATCACGGCGCAACAGCCACCTCCATAGAATCTCATCATCCCAGACCTCGACACTCCCCCTCTTACAGTATCGACGAACTTGTCGACTAACGTCACATTTTTATTCATTTTCGAAGATTCATTATTCTGCCGCGTTTGGGCTTCGTAGATTCGGCCGCTCTGGGCTGATAATTTGTCGCTGATGGCCGTAGATTTTAGTGAGCGTGTAATCGGTTCGAAACTTCTGACACCATTATGTGACGAGGCAGGGTCCGGCAATAATGAGCGAATAAAAAGGTGGACCAGTTCTACGTTTGAACCTGATCGGCTTGTAATTTCGTCC
The DNA here is from genome assembly GCA_013761285.1 of Campoletis sonorensis. Lineage (NCBI taxonomy): Eukaryota > Metazoa > Arthropoda > Insecta > Hymenoptera > Ichneumonidae > Campoletis > Campoletis sonorensis. The sequence continues at coordinate 2,554 of JACEOJ010000167.1, forward strand.
TGATCTGGTCCTGGTGTGAAATTCTAGTCCCATCCCTCCATCTAGTAATTTATCTTTTTGTTCCTTGGCCCGCTTCAACGTCTTTCTCTTTCTGTCACATCTCTCTCTCGACCCTTTTCAATCGTCTCTCGTTCAACGTTTTCCATTCCTCTTCGTGTCTCATCCTTTCTATTTTCGTTTAACTTTTACCACCCATTTTCTAGCTTTTGTGCTCTCGTCTCCTTTCTTTTATTCTTTGACTTTCCCTTCGTTTCGCTCTCATTTTCTGTTCTTCTTCATATTAGAATTCTGTTTTCTCACCTACGTTCCTTCCTCTCGCAGTGCATTTCTCGTATTGTCCCTCCCTTTAGTCTCTTTCAGTGCTCTATTCATTTTCTCATTCTCATTCTCTATACACCGTCAACTGTACCGTAACATTGTTACCTCGGTTTCTGACGCAATATAGAGAGCACCGAATGCCCGAGGCAACCGAAGAAAGAGAAGATGAGGGAAAGAGGGGCGGCGAGCGAAATGGAAGAGGAGAAACGTTTCGAGAGCCCATACTACTTCTACGTAAAATCTCGATGGTTCCGCTGCTGGCGTCGCTGAATTTCTAATTAAAGGAAGTCGGCAGTCGGAACACGCCAACGGGTGAAAATTAGACGGAATTTGTCGTAGGAAAAGGCAGGAGAAAGCAGAAAGAGAGGGAGGAGAGAGAGGAAGAGGAATAGAGAGAAAGAGAAAAGGAGGATGGAGGGAGGGGAGGAGCTCGGTAGCCCTTCGTGCATAGAGGGCTTACGGATTTAGCTGGGACAATGGAAAGACAAAAGAGACAAAGAGAACGGTTTTTTTTTCTATCGCGAACGAGCAAAATCATACCATCCACATTTTCACACGAGTTTCTAAGACTCTCTCTTCAACTCCAATTAAACCCTATTAATAATGATTTTGTAGATCTTTTTATGGGCCCTAGACAAAAGCAAACTGTTGCTTCTCCTGTGCGAGTAAGAAAAACAATTTAATTACGAAAACATTTTGAAAGAGGGTACAAACGATTAAGCATCGATCGGGGTAAAGCTAATGTTCTCAGGGCTTTGGAAAATTGGCAAGAAAATCCATGAACAAATGAGAAAGGGTAACGTTTTCAAGCCCTAATTATCAGCCTAATTAATCGCCACCTTTACACCCTTTGAAGCAATAAGAAAATAACTGTTTCCTCCTTTTTCTTTTCATCGGCAGAGCCTCGAGAAAATTTTGAACAAATGATCGCTATAGCTATTGGAAGAGGGTGGGTTTTCGTAGGGGAGGTCACGACGAGAAAGTTTACGAGTAGCTTGCACTCGCCACCCTGACTCAAATTAACGTACCGTGTAAACAGAGCAGTGCAGTTTGGCTCAAAGTTGTTTCGTTTGTCTTTGGTTAGGCCATTTAAATCTTTAAGAGATGGTTTAACCCCTGTGCCACCCTTTTAGATGGATCGTACTTCAGATAAACGAACAGAACGTTCTCCCAGTCACTATCTCGTGGAGATGAATTGGTCTGGCAAGAGCGTTGGACAACGAGGTTGAATGTGGGCCATTTTTCTTTCGAAAGAAAACAAGGCCGAGAAAAAAAAAGAAACAGGGAACTTAATGCATGAGGGTCGATACGCGAAAGTAAGAAAAAAAAAAAAAAAATAGAATCGCGCCCGATAATTTCCATCCCTTCGATGGAATAGAAAATAGAGTAGGAAAATTCAGAAAAAAGTAAGAGAAACCCATTCGGTAGATAAGATTAATTCCAGAAACTGTGTGGAAAATGCAACAAGACGAAATTTGCTCTTAAACAATTTTCCTGCGGTAATTTCTCTCGTAAAAGTTTATCCGAAGTTTCGACACTCCAAAGAAGTAGCGTATTTATTGAACGTCAAATAACCATGCTCTTTCTAACTTCTATATCCTTCCTTTGGCTTTCCAGCAGTTGGTAAGTTCTGCCCTTTGACCAAAAGGTTGATTAAATCGATGAGGAAACGAGAGGCTTGTTTTGCCGAAGCTGCAGTCCTTTACCAACCTCCAATGTTGTGTACTGCGCAAAGGTGGAGGGCCCTTTTGATCACAGATGAGTGGACTGTACACGAGGAGGCAAGAGATTATCGCAAGGTGCAACAATAGACGAAGCAACTTGTTAACCCTCGTGTACTAAGGTTTCATATGAAAAGGGATACACGAGACAACATTGATCAGAGCTCAGTGATCCTGCAAACGGTAAATACGTCGAGGTTTGAGTCAAGGTTCAAACTAATTGAGGCGCATTTTTTCATTGTAATTTTAAAAAAAATCTAGAACCTTACGAGCTCACCGCGTTGATAAAAATAGGGAAATATTCAATTTTCACGTTTTGCATGTCGAATTGCTTCCACAAAAGGGAGAATGCATGGCTCAAAAGTTAAAGGTCTGAGTCAATCTATAATTCAGCCAAATTCAGGTTATAGTCGAAAACCATATTAAATAACCGACGTTATTAAATTTTGGACCAACTAACGGTCACCAGAAAAAAAAAGATTCATTGGGCGCAATGTCCATTTTTATTTGGTGCAAAAAAAAAGCTACTTGGCTTCAGTAGATATCCCCCAAGTCATTTGGATTACTTGGTTCTAATAAATTTTTTTCATAGTCTGTGCAGCAGCAAACCTTGACCAAAAGATTTGGAAGAAAAATAGCCAAGGGAGGCTGTTCAATGCTCTAGAATCTTTGGTGTTCAGTCTTGACCGAATTCCCCCAGATTTCCAACTCCGTAACATTGGAACACGGGTTATGCGTTTATTGTGCAGGATATGACCTTCTCAGTCCATTTCTCTCGCGTAGATAAGAGGAGTTGGCCTAACCACGATGTTCTCAACTAAGCCAAACTTGAAACCTCGTCCAACTTCTGAGAATGTTGTTAGGTGTTTTTCCACACATACGTAAACATTGCCAAAGATTTTATTCGATTAAAATTTGGCTGTTTATGAGTTGGCCATAAATCTGTAAAGATTAAGTGACTTGTTTGATGTTCCGGACGTTGATATAGTCTGATAATAATGCGAAGGGATGGAGGGTAGTTTGAGGGTTACTTGGATCCTTCAATGTCCATGATCAGGCTCTCGATACTACAAAGTCGTTAATTCGGTATTTCCTTGGGAGTTCTGAACGATCAGCGTCACGGTCGACGTGTTGAGGGTATAAGAGAGGTTGAGGTTGAAAGGGTGAAAGGGCCTGAGGAAACGCCCGAGACAGTGTGGACTAGTTTGGGTTCCTTATCCAGCTGCGAAACAAAGTTCGTACAATCCAATTGACCTCGCGGACTATCCGGGCAAGCTTTAGCTGCCAGGAGCAGTCCTTCCTGCCCTTTCGTATCTCCTTAACGTATCGTCATTCGGGTTCAACTTTCGCGAGGGTTTCGCCGTTGCACAACCAGATTCTCATCAACGAGGTTTGCCACGTTATAAACTTTTCAAGGCACCAGGGAAGGGGTTGAGTTTGGGAGGTTCGTGACGAAAACGGTATCATCCCTTAACTGTATTCGCCGAGATCATCGCCTTCGGAAGCAGCAGCAGCGGCTTTGTTCCGGGTGTCGAACTTAGTTTCGCACGAGGAATGACACGCCTGTATCTTTTTTCCGTCAAATCAGATCACTCTGGTTGTTGGCTTTCATCGGAAGAGTCAAATTGAAGGAGGAGAAATATGGGCTTAGGACATGGGCCTTGAAAAATGTAGACGAGAGTGGACAATGGATGTTGAAATCGTACGGAAGAGCAAGCAGTTGATGGGGGCCAAGTTATTCGGTTTTACTATCTACACCGTTGCTCGCAGGCATCGAAGGAGGGGGCACCAAGAGTCAGGATGACGTTGAGACAAGCCGGAGGTCACGACTGCTGAGCTTCCAGCCGGATAGAATTAGAGCAAAAGTGGATTAGCGACCCAGAGACGATGAAGGAACCAGAAAGGTCGCTTCCTCTGCGCGAGAGGTAAGAAGGGAAGCTTACATAAACACACACACACACACACACGGATATATATTAATATATATGTACGTGCACCTCTATACGGAGGCAGAGAGGTTTCAGGTTGCGACGAGGGTGAGAGTGGATAATTCGATCGTTGATTAAAATAGCGTAACCTCTCTCAGCTCCATAGCCATCTCCAGCAAGCTTTTGCAGGAAGTTAAAGCGAGGAAAAAAGATGAAAATAAAAAAGTTCTTAAAGCTCTCGCGATGAGGCTAAAGGGTCGGTTGGAACGAGGAATTACCAGACGACTGTCATTTTGATCGGTAGATTAAGGCTTGAAGGTCTATGATGATTCCGAGAATACCTGAGGAAACAAGGGTCATCCAAGGAACGACTAAGAGCTGCGGGATCAAGGTCATTTGTCCATAAAGTATGATGGACGAACGACTTTGAAGTTTGCCATTGTACGCTTCTAAATTTGGAGGCTGCGAAGAAACTTCTTCTTTAGACGCGAAAAATAAAGCGATTGCTACTCAACGAGGTTCCGGGGTGATGCGCGAGTGGGTTAAAGGGAATCTAGAAAACACCCTTGAAGGGTTCAAGGTCACTAGGCCGCAAATGATGATGGATTGGAATTTTTAGAGTATTTCTCGAGAATTATTGAGGGCTTTTGGAAAAGCGTTCTGTTTCATGGAATCCTAATCGATATTCTCTCGGTCCATCCTTCCAAACCGTCCTCCCGATCGGACAAAAGGGATGAAAAAGGAGCAAGTTGGTATTTGGCACGAAACTGTCGGTTCTCAGTTCTGCAGTGTCTATACCCACTCCTCGTAAGCTTAAGAACGAGCTAAATGGGCCTCTGAGCCTATGTTTCTACGCGCAGTCTGTCATTGAAGGTTGTGTAATGGATAGGCTGGAGCTTGGGCGTTCTTTGGCCGCAGGATTCCATTGCTTCCATCAACCCTCTTACGGAAGCAGAAACAAGGGAGAGAAGCAGCCAACAAACCTGGATTCTCTCGATCCGGCGAATATTTCGGTCCATCTACCTTTAAAGGGACTGGGCAGAGAAAATAGATGAAAAATGGAATGAAATACAAATCGCACTTGTCATTTGTATTTTGGATGGTCCTCTCCAGACTGAACTTATCTCTCGATTGAATGTTTATATTTTTTGAATTGTCAACACGGAATTCAATAGCCAAAACTCTAATTAAAAAATTGGAACAAATCCAAGTTGAAAATATTCAAAAATACAGAAACACAATGAAGGCCCAACTCGGCTGTCGATTCCCTTGAATTTCTAAGTTCCGGGATGGTAAATGTCAGTAAAATGAGGACTAATTTTATCTTCGTCGTTATAAAACGTTGGGAATATATATTTTTATTGACTCCGGACTATTCCGACGACTTAATTTCGTGTTCTTGTCTCTTTGTTTCATTTTGATGAAACGATCGACAAAAGATAGCATTCATCATTGGTTCTCTCGTCTTTAAGGCTTTGTGCTCTAGAAATGCAGGTTTGAAGCTTCCGTCGAGCTTGAAAGTTTAAAGGGAAACCAGCCGCGTCTGGAACTATCGAGAAAGTTGGCCGGAGTTAGAAGACAGAGACTCGAGGGGGCCACGTTGGAAGGAAAGGATCCTTAGCAACCCTTTCGACAATTAGCGGAATGAAGAAGGAAACGCGCAGAGAAAGAGGGCAAAAAGGCTTGTCTTCGTCGATTTGTTATTATGGGTAATCTAGCTTGGCTGATAAGGACGTGCTTCCCTTTGCAAGAAGATATCTTCAATGTGTTCCTTCTCGTATACTTTCTTCATTCTTTAAGTGTCCTTCGTTCCTCTCATATCTTTTTTCTCCTTTTTCCATCTTCTGGCCGGTATAACCCAGCCAGATAATGGAATATTGCGAAAGAGCATGTCTATACTCTCAAAGTGAAAAGTGCTTTCCCGTCTGCGTTAGAGACGAAGCCCACTAAAAAATTAAGGGATCCTTGAATCATTTAGCAGTAAGCCCTTCAGCCTGTGAAATTATCACATTTTCAGAGTACCCTTTTTCGATTTCATTCTCGTTCTTATTCTTCTTTTTCTACCTAACTCTACATTTTCACAAGTTCACAAATTTTCTCAGTTTATTTCATTTATTTATTAAGTACAACGATACGGCAAAGTTGAGATAAGAAATAATCGGTAAATAATCTTTAAGAACAAAGTCTTTGAAGCCTCGGGATGATCGAAGAAATTGAGGCACTTCCTTTGCGCAAGGGAAAAAGGGCAAAATTTAAGAACAAAATAATAAAATGAAGCAAAAGTTGAGTTTGCGCAATATAAATATGGAAGATAAATGTTGTATTAATATAACATAAATAAAATAAAATAGAGGAAGGAATAGTGGTTTTGATCGTGGCACGAGGACGATAACGACGTAATAAATATGTAGACGACGAAAAAGGGCAAAAAAGAATGGCATGTGCAGCCCTGAAGGGGCAAGGGGAGCATTAATGTGGCGAAGCTAACGATACGTTACGAGACACGAATGAGAGGAAGAGAGAGGGGGATAAAAAAAATTGAGAGAAGATCATGTCACCCTGTCTCACTCGTCGAGCCCCAACTCTTGGGTTTGCTGAGAAAAGAAGGGAAAAAGACGTCCACTTTCAGGGGGATCACAACGATGACTCGACCGGATGGTGATGTGTTTTTTCTTATCAGGAATCAAGGGCTTCCTTCCTGCCCTTCAAGATTTTTTGCTATCGTGAGAAAAGAAACAAGGCTCGAGCCTAATCAGCGGATTAGGGCTGTGTCGTCGGGGTGTCTAGCCATTAAATTCTTAACCTCTTCCAGATTTTCAACATTGCAATCTCAGCTTTTCAAGATTTTTAATCAAATTTATCGGAATTAAAAAAAAAGGTTTTTCATTTTTTGTATTTAATCATGTTCATCTGACCAAATTGTCTTGAAAATCTAACACTTGGAATTATACTTGAATTTTTACGAGTGACAAATGAAAATGTTTTAATCGTGGAGAACTACGAAAACAAATGTTCCATTTAGTGCGCTATCCTCTTAATAAAAATGACGAATATTCGATTTTCCCTCAAACTGTTAATTAAGCAAGATAGTTAATCCGAAAATGGTGTTGAGTGCTGAAATCTCCGAAATGTGGGATTGGACACGATAATTATAATTCAATGATTAATTCGTTGGTGGATGACGAGAATTTTTGGTTGTTTTGTTCTCTCCATTGTTTTTCAACAGCATCAGGATGAATGTTGTCGATGTATCGAGAGCGTTGGTTGGATATTTCGAAATTCAGCTATAATTTTATTCATTTATTTATGTATTTATCAGTGGAGCGAGAGAGGCAGTTTCTCGTTCTCGAAAACGTTGGCCCAATGAATTCACGACAACTGCACGCTTGCACCCTTCACCCGAGGCTGCTGGGGTGGCTTGACAGTTTTAATAAAGCTGAATCGCATACAACCCCTTGCCACCCTTTGCCCAATATGACTTTTCCTCTTTTTTTTTCCTATTTTTCACTTTTCCACCCCTTCTCCCCCGAAATTCCAGTGCCAACCCCTTCCAAAATTCGACCGCTATCAAGCCTGGGCGTTCAACCATTTTTCCCGGATTATTTGTCCTTCAAACGTCCACCGACGTTTTTACTCGTCGGAAGTAACTCGAAAACGTTTCCCACCTTGCACCAACAGATCATGTGATTTAATAGCTCGGAATCTCAATTCAAAGACCATGAAAAACGGGCGAAAAAATCGTCAGGAAATAGGAGATTGAATGTTAGGAATTTAGTTGAAAATGTTGGTTCTAAAACGAGGAAAAAACGTACTAAAAGTTTGCAATGACCAAAAAATCAATTGAAAATAACTGAAATACGAGAAAATTCCAATTGCTACACATTTGTATACCTCGATCGATATTTTTCTAGTTGAGTTAACGAAACATACGATTCAATAACTCACAATTCCATTATCAAAATATTCTGAGCATCGACAATGCAATTATTTCCACATCATTGACATTTCCATTATGTTCTCTGGCAATATCTCTGTCTCTTTGTTCCTCGCATCTCTTTCATTCGCAATGAATTAACTTGGCGGTGATTGTCATGTGCGGCAAAAGTTTCAACATGAAAAATAGCGAGTGAGGAGAATCGAAGAAGGAAAGCGCGAGAGAATGAGGTGCCATTAAACGTAACGTTGCTCGAATTTCAAAGGCCATCGGAGGATGTTGAGTACTGTGTATAAATCGTGTGCAAGTGAGAGAAGAGAAAGAGGAACCGGAAGAGGAAAGAAAAAAGAGAAACCGAGAGGAAGGATTCGTGCTGCGGTCCACACCCCCCCTTGCTTGCCACGGAAGCTTTGGGAAGCCACACTGCAGTTGTACCACCAGAGACTATACTCTCTGAAGAGTAAAAAGAAGAGAAAAGAGAGAGAGAGAGAGAGAGAGGAGACTATGGTGACAAGCAAACGGTTCAAACACCCGGAACAATAAGACAATAGGTAGAGCAAGTATGTATACAATAGCGAAAGCAGAGAAAGAGCGAATTCGGATTGGACGTTGTTCTCTCGGACCAGAGCTCCAACACCGTTTGGGAGTCTCTTTCTTCCTCTCTCGTCGCGACGAATGAATTAATCTCGAACCAAAGAGACTCGTCCCTGACTACATACAGTTTTGTGCCATTAATGTATGTATTTGGAGTCGCATAAATAACGCGGAACCAGTCATCCGAAGAACCTTTCAATGAAAATTTGAATCGCAAGCTCGTAGGATTCAAGTCATTGAGATTAAAATCTTGCGGCGTTGTTGACGTTTAGACTTTTAGGCTAGATTTAGACAATAACCGAGTCTCAAAACTTGCAAATACTGAATTTCATTGAAGCTAAATGGTTTTCTTCAATTTAGGTCTGTCATTATCGATTTGGTATGGGAAATTGTCAAATTTTTAAATGTAGCTTCGTAATCTGTGGCCACGAAATCTTACAGTGTCTTTAAAAATGGCGAGTGAGGGCGACTTCGTTGATTCGACGAATGATTTTGATGTGGACTGATTTTTTCATCGGTCATTATATTTCTATGGTAATGCGGGGAGCCTCTGGAACAGAGTCTCCGAGGGATTCTTGTGCGACTAAGCAACGTTCGTTAACCGAAAATGAACGAGGAATTTATGCCCACAAGCCGCAAAATTCCAAGGAAGTAACGATCGAGAGAATCGGGGGTGAGGGTTGATTTTATAGAGTAAAAATGGCGAATGAATTGATGAAAAAGGAACCGGACAATAAATTGGTCCGAAGGAGTTAAGTATACACATGCCAGATATGCCAGAAACGTAACACCTCGTTGAAATCTGTTCTCCAGTTTCGTGAACTGGAGTACTACGAATGCAGAGTGAGGGAATGTGAAAAAAAGGGGTGAAAGTGCTAGAAATAAAAACCCGAATCGAGAAAGAAATAGAATAAGAAAAAAAACGGTGGAAGAGACGAGAAAAAAGGGTGGAGAACGGAGGGTTGTGCATGAATGAGTACATGGCGAAGAAGGGTGAAAAATTAGCGAACGACCAACACTCTGGCATAACACACACCCAGCAGACAGCTTCTGATCCGCACACACAGAGCTTTTCATCCCCTCTCCCTTGTACAACCCTCTATTTTTCTCAGCCTCAATTATATACGTATACAGCCCTAAAAATATATCTATATTTCTTTTCCCCTGCTGTACATATATTTTTTACTTACCCCTACACATATCTACGTATATATAAATATGCATAAAAAAATATATATATATATTTGAAGCAGAGACCGAGGTCCGTGCCCGCCGCGGCAATAACTCAACCCCTTACTCGCCGTCGAGCGCACGACATAATTCATCCCCATTTATAATGCAGAGCCCCCCGGCTCTTCATTCACTTCGTACCAACGGGCCCAGGCATTAGAAAAAGGTACAAGGCCCATATACATTCCTGGACTGTACGATCAAGCGAGACGACGCGAGGAAGGGAAAAAGGAGAGAAAAATAAATGGGGGATGAGGGAGAGAAAAAGAGGGAAGAGGAATATCTCTCGACTCTCCGCATTGCTCTAGCATGACAAACGCCACTCTCTCTCCAGTTATTTGACTCGCACAAGAATTAAATAACGGCCCCCAAATCTGCTACACGAGCTCGGCTACGATCTATAGTATTTTTTTTTTCGCTCCGTTTCCGTTTTATTCTCAATCCTATTTTTTCTATCAATTTAGATCTTTTCTTCAACCAAATTGGACTTCGCTTCGAGGACAATCGTGTTTATTTTTGTATTTATTTTTCAATTTAAATGATCACGATGGTTTTTATAAAAATGACAAAAATTGTTCAATTGATAAATAAATTTTGCAATTAATGGTAAATAAAAAGTTTTCGATGCCATTAAAAAACAAAAAACAATATCGAATGGGAATTCTTCCCTTTTTTTATCTCGTAGATGCTGCGTATGTTTAAACTGTTAACGAGGAACTGAAAATAATTGCTCATCGCAAAAAACGTAGCTCGCTTGGAAATATGAATTTGAAGTAATAAAGTTTGGGTATAAAAAAAAGGGAAAGTTTCTTGTTATAAGGCAATAACCAGAAAACTGGAAAAATCCAGGAGATTCTATTTTTCTCTTTTTTCTTCCGCCTCCCACCCCTCGCTCGTTGAATTCAATTTTGGCGGACCGCGCACTAACCCTCGAGGATGCCTCGGAACGGGCTTTCCTTTTCTATTTTACTCCCCCTTATATTTTAAGCAGGGTTGGTCTACACACGCTTCCTCTCATCGAGGAGCCTCCAGGCGAACGCGTGGTCGAGGGGGTGAATTTTCAATTCCGACCACAGCACCAGCCGCGGCTCCCGCAATTTTTTTTCTTTTTTTCTCTCTCCCGTTCTTTCTTTATCTGTGCCGTGTATACATGTCCCGAAAAATGATATCGGCTGCCACACAACCCTCGTTGCGATATGAAGAAATTGAAGAAAAGAAAAAAGGAACGTGGGGCGAAGAAGAAGAAGAAGAAGAAGAAGAAGAAGAAGAAGAAGATGGGTGCGTTGTTTGCGACAGGGTTGGTACATAAGAAAAAAAATATTGCGGCACGTTCTTATGATTTTTCATCCCTTAAATGGTGGAGATAAAATTCAAGAATAGTTGGATCATCTCGACAATAATTAGCCACCCTCTAAATTTACTTTCTTCGAACAGTTTCCATTTTTTCCGTGAAATCAATTTTTCTTTTAAGAAACAAAAAACACATTTATGGCAATAGGAAGAAATCTTTCAACAGGTAAAATATTGAACACGCGCAGAGAAAGCATAACTGTCATCCCCTAAAACAAACCCGGCAAAGGAGTGAGTGGAAAGCCGGGAAAAATGATATTTAATTGGAACGCATGAAAAGTTCTTAATGGAAAAAATAAAAAAAATGAGAAAGAACGTAAACAACGAAAGCTCGAAGTTGTTAAAGCTGCGGTATAATCTCCCCACGGGAATTAAATTTGGCATATCGTTGAAAATTCGAAATCGAGGGTTGGAGAAGAACCGAGTGGACGCAAGTACTGAAAAAGGGTGATCTCGGGTTACACGCAGAGTTTACCCACAATTTTGCGTAATTCGACGAGCGCGTTTATTTCATTTTTTCTGTTTCTGGTTTTCTTTTTTTTTGTTTTTTTTTTTTTTTTCAGCGTCAGATGGGGAGGAGAGGCTACAGAGCAAATGTGTGATGCAGCGGAGCGCGTGTTTCCGTCCTCACGAGCACGAATAAAAAGAGTGAGTGAGAAGCAAAGAGCACGAACATAAACGTTGCACAAGCCTCTTTTGGTCTCTTGCAACCCTCCCCACTACCTCTTTCCGCAAAGCTTTTACACGCGCCCTGTAGTTAGTACGATCGCACCGCCAACAACCCTCTGGTACAGGCAGAAACAATCCCCTACCTTTTCCTCCCTCGTGTCGTTTCCCCGGACTTTCTAAACGGAACTGCGACCTCGCTGACTCGAGTTAACCAATTAGAGACGGCGAGCACGCGTTCATGGTAAGCAGCAATGACGACCTCGCCGAGAAGGACGAGAGAGAGTGAGAGAGAGAGAGAGAAACACAAAAAAGTCCAAGGAAAGTTAGATTTTTCAACAGGTTTGTTTCCGTACGTAAAACAGAATCTTTGATTTTTTTGTTCTTCGATATTTTCAACATCAATTAACTGGTTCGATGAAAAAAACTTCGGTCGTCGACATTCGGAGGCACTTCGAATCAAAAACGCCCAAGAAACAAATCTTTGAAAAAAAAAAATTCTGCGCAAAAGCTGCTAGTAAAATCGACGAAAATTCGGCCGGTTCTCGTTACTGGGAACTATCCTGTCAATTTTTTTTCATAACTTTCGTGCCACCCAATTCATTTTGGCAGCCCACCGTCGGGGCGGAAGGATCCAACACGAGTGTCTTAATGGACACAGACACGTGGTTACGTAATCACAACCACGTGACTTCATTAACAAGAAATCCTGGCTAAACTATGAGAGAAAAGAAAAAAGTCACTCGAGGGTGGATATTGCCGCAACGCGCCAACTTCACGCTATATCAGCAGGCTACTTCGTTAAGTACGTTCGAAGTTAATTAACGAAATGAATCAAGCCTGTCTCTTGTTATCCATGCAAGCCTATATACCAATATCTTTGACCCATTTGGCTCGGGTCAGCACCAAGAGGGCTGCTCATTTCCTCCATGATTTATTAATTTTATTATTAAAAAAAGAAATTCAAAAAAAGATGGCTTATTACGAAGGAAAGAATCGAAATCATGAAAAAATATTTCAAACGATTATGTTTATGTTATTTCGAATTTGAAGAATTTACTCATGGGTTTAACGAATTATTTACGAATACAGCAACTATTTCAATACAAATTTTTATTGGAAGAAAACTTTCGAAACTTTTTTTTTCACTTTCAAGAACTTTTCATCCATTTGAGCGGTTAAAAAAAAAAAACGATTGTAACAATCGGTTCATTGGACTTGAAAATATCGCCGGAATCGATTAGAAAAAAGTTTTCCTAAGAAGAGCACATTCGAAGTGGATCTCGAGTCATAAACTCGGTGGTATAACAATGATTTTTTTCACTACATTTATTGTTGCTCAGTCGATGTTCAAAATTTGTAGTAGAAAATTATTTTTTACAAATTTTTAGACTCATATATACTTCGAGAAACCCCCCGTGAATAAGGTTGGTCGAAACCGAAGATGTCGAAAAAATAATGGGTTTTCGAACCCTTAGCCCTTTCGTCTCTGGGTTTCGGCAGTGTTATTAAACTCGAGAGTCTTTCAAGTCGATCCATCGTTGCTAGAAAATGTTCTCGTTACTCTTTGAGCTGTGTGTCTCTGTCTTTGTCCTTCTCTCTCGTCACCACAGGGCAAAGGGGGGTGCAGAGTGGGAAGGTTTTACACGAGAGTCAGACAGGTACTTATTTCCTGCAACGCCCCGAGGAGAGGCGACGACTCTTTCCATCCCTTATTTCTGTGGTACAGCCACCTCAAGTTCCTGCCCCGCGCTTTTGTCTCTCTTCCCTCCCCCTGAGCCTGAGAAAGCCACCCACTGGCGTGGGGAGAAAAATCGTGTTGGAACGTTGGCCGGGTCGAGAGGCAATCAGTCAGAACAAATGACTGTAGCCACCAGGACTGAGGAGAGAACGATAGAGGAGAGAGAAAAAACACTCTATGGGAAAAGGAGAGAACGAGAGAGAAAGAGAGAGAGAGAGAGAGAGACTGAATGTTGTAAGACAAAGCGAGGGTTCACACTCCAAGTAATCGACATTCTGCTCGTCAAAATGGAGGCAGAAATGAGTTAAGAAAAAAGGAGAGGCGAAAAGAAGAAGAAAGGAGAAGAGTTTTTCCTCCCCTTCTCCTTGCTATCTTCTTTTTTCTCTCTATAGCTGTTTCCAGCTGACAACTCGGACAGGTACTTAGCTACACATGCTAAATACAGAGAAGAGAAAGAGAGAAAGAGAGAGAAAAGGAAGAGGAGAGAAAAAAGCAGAACTCAAGAGAGATGGGAGGCAAGGAAAAATGTGTTGCAATCTCCGAAACAGTAGAACGCGAGTTTGGTTGAACCCTAACTTGGCAAAGGTCAGACAAGCAAAACTCACAGGATGAAGGAGAGTAAGATAAAAGCCATAACTCACGATAAACAGCGATGGGGAGAGGAGGGAAAAGCTCGCAGTAGAACTCCCACAAGCCAAACAGTCGAGAAGGACATAATGTCTGACCAAACACGAACTGCACTACTGGCAACGTAACTACTTCGTCTAAACTTGGTAAAACCGTAGCTTTCATTTACATCATGCGTTTACAAATTACTTTTTCTTCGAGTTCGTCATCCGTTTGTTTAAAAAATCCTGGCAATTGTCACGGATATTTAAACTCGAAACACCCTCAATGAGAATACTAAAATAAAACACAAAGAGAGACCGTAAAAAAAAGGCGAGCTTGCTCCATTTTTTTCCCTCTCGAACGATCAAAGTTTTCTCCAATAACAGTAATTAAATGCCATTGAAATCGGAGGTGCCTTTTTGAAAAAAGCTCTCGATTCGAATTAATCGAGGATTTCCATCATGAATAGAAAATATTATAGAAGGGAATGAATCGCAATATTGAAAATGATGAGGAAGTAAATGACAGAGGATTCTTTTTTTTTCTTCTCTATTGTGGCCTCGTTTTTATGGGCATCATCCTTTTGTAGAGATACCGATCGATATTCGAGATATCGGCAAACTACCCTCTTCGTCGATGTCCCAGTAAAGAACGAAAGAAAATCGAAGGAAAAAGGAATACAAAAACAAAATGAAAAAAAAAAGAGAGAATAAAAAAAATGGAGCCGCAGTTACCACGGCTTTCTGGAAATCTCTTGAACGAGAAACCACCCCCGTCCTCAGACGTGTATAACGAGCCGCCTCTGTGCTTTCATACAGACTTTTTATATACGTGCGTGTGCATTTGTATGCTCGAGATATCGATAAAACGTCTCGAGACGATGCCGCCCGTGCAGATTTTCTATCCACAAAATTGTTAACGACGGAATATGCGCGACTCACCCCCTATTTCTGCCCCCTTCCACCCTCTTCTTCCGCTTCTTCCTTCTCTAAGATCTCTTTTTTTTCTTTTTCTCTATCTTTTTATAACCATTTACTGAGGAGCCACTGTTGGCACTGCTTATCTCAACTCACCTTTCATCCCTTCTGTTCCGCATTATATAGCATCATATCTCTCTCACGCCTCAGCCCCCACCCCCGCCCCTTTTCGTATAATCGAAACGAGAGAAAATTTTTCCTGTTGCTCGCTTTCATCCCCCATTACCCCCGGGCCATAATATTACCAGCAGTTTTATGTACACACATTACTCAGGGAAGCAGTTCAAACCTTATTTTTTATGGGGGAAAAAAAAAATTACCCGTTTAAAATAAAACGCAACGGTGTTGCGGCAAAAAAGTTGATCGAGCATTTAAAAAACTGTCTGTTGACATTTCGCAAAGGGATGCGGTTTATAGTGGATTTGAATCCGATAAAATCGCACCGAAGGTTGCACGTGATAAAATGAAAAATATTGAACTTGCAGAAAACTTTATTTGGAGCGTGAAAACAAAACAAGTTCCAATCTCTTGGCAAATTCGACATCTAGACATTTTTGCTCAAATCAGCAAAGTGATGAAATAAAAATAATAAAAGAAATAAACAAAAAAAACACCACATCTCCTTCAATTCTGCATAAAGATCTTCAGTTACGAATTTTCTTTTAACGAGAGAATAAAGACGAGAGAAATAAAGAAGTTGAAAAGAGAACAAAAAGAATGCTCGAACCTTTCGAGTTCCGTTCCGCGTTCACGCACTTTGCAAAAATTACTAGCCCGGAGGGAAACGGGGGGGAGGGGGGGGGGGGCAAGAGAATTAAAAAGCTTTTGAAGCTCCGGAAGCAACGAATTTTCTGCCCCTCCCTTCATTTTTTTTCTCACCCCCCGTCGCTTTTTGTGCTCAACTGGCTTGAAAGTTTTGCGCGAAACTCTTCGCCACTCTCTGGGCCCGTATAATTTGACCAGTGAGAGAGGGCATGAAGAAAAGGGGCGAAAACTTGCAGCCCGAGAGATGTGCAAAAAAACGAGCGTAGAGGGGGACAGAAGAGAGAATGGAGTACGAGGGCGAGCACAGTCAATCGAGGAACGAGAGAGAGAGAGAGAGAGAGAGAGAGGTAAAGAGTTTTATCCTTGAAAGGGTGGAAAAAGTGCTGCGTAGTGCCAGATCGAAATTAAATTTCCACCCCTCCGATCTGCTGCCCCTAAACCACCCTCTCCCATGATTCTCTGTACCACCTTTACATTCCCGACCTTCATTGAGAGAAAAGCTAACCTCTCCTATTTCTATTTATGAGCTTCGAGAAACAACCTTCCGAAGCCACGTTCATTTATCGAGAAAATTTTTACGATTTACCCTTCTCTTTCAACGAACATCCATAAAATCCTTGTGCATTTCTTTTCCTCATCCGTCGCGTTCTTTTTTCTTTCTTTTTTAATTTTATTTTCTTTCCCGCAGCTTTTTCATTTCTCCCTTTCTTTACATTCGACACATCCCGCTGTTTCGTTAGCTCGGACAATTTTATACGTGACCCCGGAGGCACCGGATGTACAGATCGTTTCGTACAGCCACGCCATCGGCCAATTCCCGAACACGAGGAGAAAAAATCCACCCTTTTCTGTGGCGAGGCAAGTTTTAAGGTGTCGAGAGTCTTTGTGGGGCTGTAACCTTTTTTTTTCAGCTGTAAAATGGTGGCTTTGGAATATCATCTTCCCTTGGAAGATTTCGCGAACGTTATGGGGTTGAAAATAGGAATAAAATTTTTTCGAAAACACCGTTTTCTATCCACAAAACATTTAAAATAATTCTGGTCGGAAGCACCCAATGAAATACCATCCGTGGCCTAATGTATATGATTTTGTTTAAACCGGTAATTGTTTTGTTTTGTTTTTTTTACTCAACAATTATCATTTCATATTCACGTGATTTATATTAAAAGAGAAAAATATGTATGAAACACGATACCGCAGTGGAAATGAGAAGCAAGTAATTGGATCGTACGAAGGGGTGGCAGGGGGTAAGAAGAGTATATTCCGAGGGTCACGCTCGTTATGTTCTCTCCTGATACAAGAGAATGGACGTGGCGAACCGAGGACTCGAGAGGGTGAGCGTAAACCACCCTTTATCGTTACAAGTGGGTCCTCGATTTCCGACTCGATTGTAAGTTCTGATAGAAAGCTCGCGAGAATAAATGGTCCATACGCCATGGAATAGTCACGAGAAAAGCCAAGGCTTGTAAACGAAAAAATGGTCTCGTACGACTGGCGAATTTGCCCTCTTAAATTCTATTTTTCTACGATAAATTCAACGAAATATATTTGACACCCTTGGCGTTCTCAATTCTCTTAAAAATACGAGCAACGCCAACGACAACAACCCCCAAAAAAGGGAGAGGAAAAAAAATACGAGAGAATAAACGAGAATAGGGTACTGCGAACAATGCAGCTCGTACATTCTTTCCAACCCCCTTAGAAATCCTATTTACGCACAAAATTCTCTCTTCTCTTTATCTCGTGAAATTGTAATAAGCTCGCCTTCCCCAACTCAGACACATAAATATTAGTAGAACAAAAATATAACAAGCAATTTGTGACGATAATCGTAAAAAGAATAATTGTGTGTTGTTATTCTGTGTGGTAATGAGCTGTCGAGACACTTGGCTCAATAAGGGTTGGATTAACCCCTGGAATTAACATACGAGAATCGGATAATCAGCCATGAGAGCTCTAGTATTTCATTTGACCACCAAGTTTTGTTTTCATTTGCATTGATGATGGGTGCAAACATTTATTTGTTAAATAAACAATTACACCGGGATTAGCAACGGGATTTGCAATGTAAATATTTTTCTTTGGCTTTGTCATCGTGTTCTAGAAAAACTTTGTCCTTTACTGAAATCGGATTTGACCACTTTTTTCGAGGATAAATTTTTTTTTTTAATTATTCGTATGAAAAGTGCACGTTCTGTAGAATTTTACACGTTTGTCTCTTGTTTCCACATCTCTTTTTTCCACAGTTTTTCGTAAAAAAAAAAGAAAATTTCAAAAAAAAAAGCTTCCATAGCACGATAGAGTATGACGTCAAAAATGTTCTGTCAGAACATTTGGATACCGTTTTGAAAAACACCATTCCGAGAAAAACGCTTTTATAGTTTGGAGTAAGAAATTTGCAGATAAATCGTTTATTTACGATCAATCGGCGATGCCAGGTCCACACAATATTTCTTCTTCTTTTTTAAATTGTTCATTTTCTCCAAAAATTTCGTTTCGACGAATTGTCCTGGCCTGCAGGAAGGTACACGTGAAGGTAGAAACAAGACAAAAGGAATAACGGTCGAACGGGGAGACGTTCCGTTTCTCTGAGAAACGCTGTAGCGACCGAAATAATTCGAATTTTGATTTAAAAATTCGAGAAAATGTTTGTAATTATTTATTTTTTTCTTTCGATCGTGATTTGATTTATATCTTAATAAGTATTGACGATAGAAGCTTGCAGTTAGGTTTTTTTTTTTCATTTGAATTCATTCAAAAAAACCGAAGAAATTGATTTCAATTTTGAAAGAATCGCCATATTTCAATTTATGTGGCTTAATTTCCAAAAAATTGGCCGTTCATGTCGTTTTACTTCAGTCAAAAATGAACTTTGAGAATGGCCCTAGAGTATCAAGGTAGTAGCAGCAGTCGTTCAATTTTTTTATCGCAATTTTCACTCGAAAAGCCATTTCTCTGTTTCCGAAGTACTGCCCCGAAAAAAAGCTTTCGCATTTCAGCATTTCCGGCCTTTAGCGCGAGGAGCAAATCAAGCCAGACTTTTTCAAGCACCAGCCAGCATAAATTTCACTTTTTGCCATTGGAAAAAAAAAAAATGAAAAAAAAAAAAAAATGGAGGAGAGTTCCCGAGTCCTAAATTACTGAATCTCCGGTGTATAGATATAGGCATCGTATTTTAATTCTGTAGATTGTGTAAAAGGTTTTTCCCTGGCTTGCTGGAGAGGGAATAGACGTGGAGGAGATGACGGAGGGTGTCACACGCAACCCTTTCAGGCTCGAGAGTAGAAAAAAATGGGTAAAAATAATGGGAAAAAAGGAAAATCCATCTTTTCGCATGTAACATGGCGAACCCGGCCGTTTCATTAGATATCATTATAATTGCGTTGGGGAGTAATTATTGTTGTCCAACGAGTTCCCAGGAGCGTCCCTTTGTTCCTGAGTGTATGGGCACTGTTCCACAGCCCTTAATGAGAAAAAGGTCATAATAAAAATGAATGCTCGCGAAGTGTTACTGTTCTGGATTAAAGAGAGGATAGTGAGAAGGAGAGAAAAACAGTGGGTGGGGGGGGGGGGGGGGGGGGGCAAAGGACTCCGTGGAAAAATTTTTGCTCTCCGGACCCTCGATCTGGTGGTCCTGATTATGAAAAGAAAAAACCAACGAACGTTGAGGGTAAGAGTGAGACAAAGAATCGAGAGGGGGACGAATTTCCGGATGCTGCGAAAATTTCCAACTACGGTCTCGAAGCCCCATTTGCACTATACTCAACGTTGGGAATACGAGAAAAGAGCGTGCGAGTTTGCTAACATAAGAACAAAAGAGGTTTTGGATAACGAATGAGGTAACACAGGAGGGAGAAGGAGAAGGGGGGAGGGGGGTGAATAAAAATGTGTACACACATCCTAGTTGGGTTGGTGCACACAATCTTGCGTGCTTCTCAACTACGTCCAGAGAAACAATATTTTTTCTTATCACTTCACCCTAGTGGGACCTTTTTGATAAAACCCATAGCGAGCTTCCATCCCTTAGTATATTTTTCTCTTTCTCTTATTCTCATTAAATCTTTTCTTCATTGTACAAAACATTACTCCAACAATAGCAGTCAATTGGATGAATAAATCTTTGTATTTTGTTATTTCACGCCTTTATTTATTATTCATAATTGAATTTCCACTTCCAGGCGTCTTGTCACATTATTTCGAGAGAGGCAAAGTAGAAAATATAATAAAGAAAGAGAGAGAGAGAGAGAGAGAGGAGTTTCCAATGTCATGATGATCTGAATGACAAACGACTAGCGTGTTATTTTTCATATGAGGTTGCCCCGCTTCTTTTTTTTTTCTTTTTTTACATTTATTTATTTTTCCGAGAACTGACGGGAGTGAGATCTTGACGTGAGACGGGATGATGAAGAAAACGATGAAGGAAGAAAGCAGAAAAAATGGGAGAAAGAATAAACGGGAATACCATCGATCAAAATCATTCCCCTCAACGAAAAACACCCTGAGATGCCGAATGTACATTTGAATATATATATAAATGTGTTTGGACAAGTATATATATATTTATAAATATATGGGTGGGAAGATAACCCACGAAAGTTGGGCAGAACGATGGTATTTTTGGTCGTAGGAACTATGGGGTGGCGAGAAACGTCACAATGCTCGCTCCAGCTAATGATAAGTTATTTCTAAAAACGCTTTTTTCCGTAGAGTGCCACAGAGGGTTGGGAATCGAGACAGGAAAAGCAGAAGTATATAATAACACCCTTAGAGTCTCCCCAAGGCTTGAAATATATACAAACATGCTTGGCTTTAAATTGTATTTGCATTATAAATGCATTTTTTTAAATTAAGAAAAATGACGCTGCAAAAACTTGTAATATTCATTAAAAAGAAAAAAAAAAAAAACCACGAATAATTCATATTCTTATCTGTTATTATTCGTATCACAGAATTGCATCCTAGAATGGACGATTTTTCCTTGTCACTGTATATATTTTCAGTGCTAAAAATGACTTCTTAGAATGAAATTTTTATCATAGAAATCGAATAAATTTCAAGCAGAAAAAACCGCGCTATGTGCTCTCCAACCCGTGAAAAGCCCTCGGGGCTACTGTTTTTCATTTTGAATAAATATAGGAAATTTCGTAAATGCAGCCTGACATACGAAGATGGTTCATAGAAAATGGGACACTCTCGTTGCTGGAAAAGCTCTATGAGAATTCGTCTCGGCAAAAGGGTTAAAGAGAAAGAGAGAGAGAGAGAAAGATTGAAGATAAATTTAGTTGGTACTATATTCATGCTTGGGATGACGCACTAGCACACAAAGTAGCAGTAACAGCAGTTTCAGGTAATAAAATAACATAATTAATTAAAGCTCGTTGTATAAGAACAAGTGTGGAACGGAGTGAGCAGGGGAGAGGGTAGAGGGAGGGGAGCAGGTTACATAACAGGCATCTTGGGTGGCTTGCGAGTATTTCAAATTTTCCTGCAATTGTCCCAGAGGTTGAAGAAGAGAATGGGTGGCAAAGACAGCAGAAGACAGAGAAAGAGAGAGAGAGAGAGAGAGAGAGAGAGAAAGAATGTGAGAATATTCACATCGGGGTGAGGGTAGATGATGAAGGAATGAGAAGTGAAAACGAGGATCCACAATGAGAAAGCAAGAAAGCGGAACAGGGAGAGAAAGAAGAGAGATGGAGGAAAGTATCTTGGTCGGTTTCTAGCAGCTTCCAAGCATTGAGTACGAGCCCAAGAGGAAGTAGAATGACTAGAACGACGACAACCTCTTGCAAGTAACAGCAAGTCAGAGCCGAGACAGTGAAACAACTGGAGAAGCTCCACTAAAGCTTTGGATCGTCGCTGAAGTTATGGCCGACTTCTTAAGCCTCCCACCACCGAGAGCTAGATGTCGTTTCCGAGATAAGGAGGAGAGAGTGAGAGAGAGAGGTAAGAAAAATTATAAGTAGTGAAGAAAAAATCCTCTTGAATTTTAACACTAATTCATATAATTCCGAACTTTTTTCTTGCTGAAAAGTATACAAGTCCTGAGAAAAAAGACTTCCTTGAATATGTTTTTTCTTCGTATTATTTTCCTTATTATTTTCGAGATCTTTGCAAATCTCTTTTCACCTTCATTTTTCTACTAAACATCAATAGTTCCATTTTTTTTTTTTTTTTTTCATCATAATTGCAAATTTTCATATCTCTACTCCAATTTAAATGGAATTAGTAAGTCATTTTGTTTTCAATGCGAGATTCAGAGACAAATGGTAATTCACTTGGATAGGAAACCAATTACGGAAGAGTCCGTGGGAAATTGAATCGACGCTTCCAATTAAGCATTAAATATTCACGGGCACTGCTGAAACAGCGATGAAAGAGACTTTTTTCAAATTGCGAATATTTCTAAGGAAGAAAATTTTTGAATTGAGTACATGCAACAATAAGAATACGATTGGCAAGTCGAAATCTGTATCTTTTTTCCACGTGCCTTCGGTTCTCGCGAGTGTTCAACTACGAATAAAAACGTACGAGGTTACATTTTATAGCCACGTTTACACCGGAAATTCAAGCCCTTGAGGGTTAGGCACTCGGATTCCATAACGTAAAGTCGCGAAAAGCTTTGACATTAAAAACGCATCCACGAGAGTCGAAGTGTTTCTCGAGGCTTTGCGCACGAGAAATTTCACGATCATCGTCAATCCGGAGAGGTCGTACGATACGTTTCGTTTCTTTACGACCTCGTAAAATATTTTCTGACTCAATGTGACGCAAAATATGTGTTTAATGTACAGGCAACATCAAAAGTCACGTGGTGACTTGGCCTGGTAGCTGGATCGGGAAATTCTGAAGAGAAAAGTCTTTTGAGATTTTTCGTTATGATTAACCGTTAATAAGATATTAATTAATTATTTTCAATCAACCCAATCCACTGAGGGAAGGAATTGAGTGAGGAGGCGAACACGCACTGCTCATTGCAACCAATCCAAAGCGGAGCGCTCTCCCCTCCACTCATACTTCAATCTGCAGCCGTTCTACGTTGGCTACCACTAGAATATTAATATCTGATCAACGGTGCATCGTAGATAAAAGTGCCTGAAGGATTTTCTCTTCAAAATTTCATGATATACCGATTCCGTACAATAGCAATGGAATTATTGTGATATTATTAATGGATAATGGGTTAATAAACTTTTTAGGTTTTATGGAGTGTCTCTAATTCAATGTTTTAATGAACATTGTCATGCCGTCGTGAATATCCTTGGAGTAACTCCAGCACGTGACAGCCCATCGTGAAGGATTCTTGAATGAGGGTTGGGAGAAGGAAAATGGCACATAAAGTAAAGGGGGTTGAGCGAAAGCTCGCTGGTATTGGCAAACATCATTCCACGACTACTTTGGGGTCAGCATTTTGGATGAACTGATCCTTTGTTCTGGACGAGGCCAGAGGATCAACGAAATTCCCTCGACAATGTCGTCTCCACGCGGTTTTGTCATATCGCCTCGTGAATTTACGTGCTTTGCTTTACGGCCAGAGCTTTAAATTCTGTTTTCTCAAACCCGAAGTATACACCGAGGGAAGCCAGAGAAAACGATCTTCCGACAGAGGGGGGAAGGAGGCGAGAAAACGAAACAGGAAAGGAAAAGGAGTTTTGGGTGGTTTGTGCACGAAGGTTCTCGCTGACTTGACGCATTAGTTCATTCGAGTCGAAGAGAATTGATAGCCAGGGCTCTCTCCGTTCGTAGATCTCTTCAGGACCAACCCCCCCCCCCTTCTTCTCCCCTCACTCTGCTGCCACCAAGACGAAAAGGTCTTCTTCTGCCCTTGGAGGAAAATCGCGGTGGAACGTCGAGCAGGGTTTTGGTCAGAGTAAGGATGGTGGAAGCGCCGGAGGGCTTCAAGATATACGGCAGTAGGATTCGAACGGCTAAGCCCGCACATTGTTATCTGTTAACACTTGGTCAGACTGTGGCGAAGATTTTTCGAGGTTGGTCGGAATAGAAATGGTGAAAGTCGACTTCTTTAATGTATCGCCGAAATAGAATGCTACCGTGTGGGCAAATTTGCTCAGTTTCTCAAAACTATTTTCGTTCTCTCGCAGTTTTATTTTTTTATAATTTCTTTGAGAAATTTTCTCTTTAAAATGTTCCATGTTCCGCAGGTGATCGGAGGATTTTAACATCCCCGAGACATTTGAGTATTCAACTTGACAAATTTGTGGCATTTTATAACGGAATCGGATGAAGTGTTTTTTCGCCCAATCAGATTGGAAAATAGCCGTAGAATGGTTAACCCGGTAACTACAGCGGGAGAGAGCAGGAGGAGAAGGAAAAAGATTCCTCTTGCGTAAATAGGGAAGATTCGGAGTGGTATTAGTGGGAAATGGTGGTTGAATTCGAGCTCAGATGCTGAGCCACTAAAGGGGAGCGGGGGGATTTGCACGTTTTCTTCGTTAAATCGATGGACTTTCGCCTCGTTTCGAAATAAACAAGAGACACCTGAGACACGATGAGAAACTGATCAGGCTGCAGAGCCAGTCAGGCAGACTTAGATAACCCGAGAAATGCAAGAGGGAAGAGAAGAAAATGAAAAAAAAAAGAAGCCGAAGGAATACGAAAGAGAATGAAAGAGCGAGAGGGAGAGAGACGAGTACAGATTTCTCTTCATCTTGTCTTCGTCTGATGTGTTGGGGGTGGCTTTTACCTATTCCTGAACACACGAGAAACTCCGAAGAATCCGTAATGGCCTTTTCTCGTTCTTTCTCTCTTTCGTCTTTTCATTTTTTTTCTCATCTTTTTTTTTCTTCCTCTCTTCCTCTCTCTCTCACACACACACTTCCTTTCTGGTTTCTATGGTACGAGAGAAAAAGCCATCGTCTTTCGCCCGAAGAATCGTGCTCGTTCTTTCTTGGCTCTATCTTGGAAAGACGCGAGAGAGCGACGAGACGATCACTCCGACGCTGCACTGTGGGCAAACCAACCTTTCGGATTCTCCTTATCCCCTCTTATGTGTATGTATATATATAGAAGATTCTAAAAAGAGTAAGAAGGGCGCGATCCACGTAATTTGCCACTCTTGAACCACCCCTAGATGCGCCTTTTCGTACGCAAGATGCTCATCCACGTTTCTCTTATTTCTTCCTCTCTTATTCTTCTCCCGTTTCTATGGCCTCTCTTACACCTTTCGTTTCCCATCCCCGGACCTTTTTCCCTGAGATTTTTTCTCCTATCCCGCTTGCTCCCCCCCTTGCCACGGGCTTTTCCGTTCACGAGAGTTGGGAGGGAGGCTCGTTCGATTGACGACTCAACTCAGCCTCGCATTGCCCGTCTCTCCCTCCCCACACTCTTCTCCATATCTCCAACATTCTTTTGTCATTCTCTCTCGCAAATTGGTGCTACATTTCGTGATCGTTTTCTTCGTTTTTCACAATCTCGTATCGGAATTCGGATCGATGATAAATAAGCAGGAGATTATTTACGTTTCGACCTAATTTTATCATGGAAAAAGTGGCAAATGAAAATGGGATCAAATGTTGTAAGTCATCAATTTAAAGACAGATGGTCCTTCGATTTTTCAAGTTCGTAACGTCATTGCCGGTTCAAGAATTTGTCAGAAAATGATTTCACGTCGCAATATTTATTGAGTTCTTTGATTTGGTCTTGTATTATTTGACATCAGCCAAAAGTGAGAACGAGTTGAAAACAAAATGACCATTTTCACTAGAGCCTTCATGCTCTCGTCTCCTTTCTCTGCAAGGATAGTCGAGTAAAATGGCTCTTGTCGAAAGATCGACGCGAAGATGTAGGACGAGGCGAGCGAGGAAGGTCAGGAAAGGTTCGACTTATAATGTATGTCTTCTCGTCAACAGCCGTTATATTTTATATTCGGCTATATATATTATTATGGATTGTAACAGGACAGCTTTATCTCCTAGCCGGTGTGTCAGAAGATTTCTGGTGTGGCTAAAATCCGCCAGAGGGCTACGAGTGGAGATGTCGCGCACGCGACGTATCCCCCGTACGCCCATGGGGTCCCTACCGTTCCCATTTTCCTTCTCATATTCCTCACCAATAATGAATCAATCATAAGTTATACAGAGCATTTTTACGATGTACGTCATTTGTCCATCGTACTTTAATCGAGTTATTTCGTCGGATTGCAAGGTGAGAAAATCGGAAGGTGATTACCACTCCAGTCAAGATCCGCTGGTCAGTGCACGAACCTGGACAGTAGCTTCTCCTACGGGAGAGAAAAGGATCTGAAAAACACTAAATCTCGTTATTTGGATATATCTTGTTTGTTATTAACCGGTTGACAAGAAACGAGTACCAACCCTAAAACCCTACCAGTCATCTGGTCAATAAAATTAACAAAAAAAAAATTGTTACAGACTCCTTATTTGTTCCCCAGATACAGAATTCGCGATTTTCTTGCGTCTGCAACCCCTTTGGTGTACTTTTGAAGGGAGGCTATTTCAAGCTCATGCACGAGAGGAAGACAGTAAGTCTGTTTGTTGATAAAGAAATAATGCTGAAAATAGCAAAAATAATAAACAGCAAAAAAAACAGACTGCATGACACAATTGAAAAGCTCGAAATGTGTACTTCAACAAAATGAAATTAATAAATGTTGCAGAAAATAGAGATGAAAAAAAGAGACAAAAGGTGAAAAGCAAAGAGGAAACGAAAAACTAAAGAAGTTAATGGGGCAGACGAAGAAGGGAGAAACAAGAACAAAGAGAATAGTTGTTTGTACGAGTAAAGGGTTAGAAGGGCCCCGGAAAATCGACTATTACGAGTCAGGAGAGTGAGTAGAAATCAGAAGCTGGCGAGGTGATGAGTTTCTTCCTTCATTCGAGACCACCATGTGATTTTATTTCACCGCACTAGCTTTCTCGCTGTGTTGGCTCGTCGGGTTCAACAAAAAGGGGTTGGATTACAAAATTATAGCTAGGGAGTGTCGAATTTCCTTCACACATAGATATAGCCATATACAGATGACTATACTGAGGCTATTCAACCCCGGGGTTGTTCGAAGTAAAGGTGATATCTTCATAACGATACGAGATAATGAGTTCCAAACAAAACCAATTCAGACGTTTTAAAAAACTTTCGAAATTTCTACCGAAGACCTTCACTTTGGTAGTCGGGAAAAATGAGGGTTAAGGAAATATATGAACAAAAAGTGATTTGATTAAGAAATAGAACGAATACGACGTTTGTGACGGAGCATAAGAGAAAGAAACAAATGCCCATGCACACGAAGATCGCGAAAAGTAGAAATTCCATTCCGAAGCAATCTGCTCAGTTTCTTGGGGTGTCTGGCTTGCGAGGGGGTTGTTCAAGGATCGTCCTCAGGACTTTTATACATAAATTCATCGAAATCCAGTCACGTCGAGCGAGATCGGTCGTTTTCATTCTTTCCCTCTCACTCCCGCAGTCGTTTCGTCCTGAATTCACGCCCACCTCTTGGGGAGAAAAAAAAACTACCCCTATTGCAAAAAAACCCCTTCGCGAACGAAAATGTCGAAGCTTTTCTTTTCTCTATCTGGCGGTGTCGTTTTTTTTACGTTCTTTTATTTCTCTCATTCTCACCCCCTCCCCGCCGATGTTTCCTCTCCATACCCTGGGTACAGCACATCCCGGGGAACATTAGAATCTTCAATTCTCTTTTATGGTATCGGAACGTTTAACTTGCCTATTAAAGCTACGCTGAATATGTGCGTGCGTATTGGTAATGGAAAGGGGTGAAGGGGATGTGCTCGAGGGGTGAAAAACGATTTTGTGGAGTTTGCGAAAAGCTCTGATCGACTCTCTCGTTCGCACTCTTTATCTTTCGTTTTCTCATCTACGTGTCAACGAAATGAGAGGGAAAAAAAAATTCTACCATAAAACAAGGGATGACATTCCTGGATGTTTTACAGCTTTGGAGGAGCTCTTTTCGTTCTTGAATATTGTCACAGTGCCTTTTTTTCATTTCTCTATATTTTTCTCTTTTCCCCTTTCATTTCTTACGAATTTATGAAAAAAAATGAAAAAAAACCGTAGACATACAAGGCGCAAGAATCATCGGTCAAGGTGACGTGTGTCAAGAGCAAGAACAGCCTCGAATGAGGACGTGAGAAAAGCACACACACTTCATCTTACTCGACTCTCTTTTTAACGTTTTTTCCTTCTTTCCCGCTGGCCCAACCTTCCTGAACTTTTTGCACCTTAGCGATCGTTCAGTGAAGAAAACATATCTATTATTATTTCATTTCGTATTATTATTACAATTCCTTTTTTTTTTTTGTTTATTCAAGTGAATGCAGATGGTAATTAGGATTATTATAAAGGAAAATTCATGGAACGAAATAAAACGAAGAGAAGCCACTGAAACTCTGTGCTGCGTGTTTGTTTCTCGCTTCGTCCGTAACACAGTTTCCCTTTTTATTTTTAATACACACATAGGCATAGAAATTTGGGACCCTCTTGAGACGAGAAAGTTTATCGTGGAGAGAAAAACTCGAGCAAAAGTGCAGAAGCATTTCATGCTGTTATGAGGCAAAAGACGGACGAAGAGAGGAAGAAAAATATAAAGGGGCAGAGAGGGATGAAGAGCAAAAGTGGAGGATGAAAAAAACGCGAGAGAGGCTTGGCAAAATTTGCAAATGTCGAAGCGAGTAAGAGGCTGTTCTGCCAGCTTTTCTCATCGTTTTTTATTTCTTTTATTTTCTTTCTACCTCCTTCCTGCTTCGTTTGGGCATGAAAAACGGTGAGAGCACCAAGAATTTTTAATTGACGGCTCGAAGGGGATGTTGGAGACTTCTTCGATATACGAATGTTCGAGAAGCTGGTCCCTTATGTATGAAGAAAATTCATAGTATGATCGAA
Organism: Campoletis sonorensis; assembly: GCA_013761285.1. Classification (NCBI taxonomy): domain Eukaryota; kingdom Metazoa; phylum Arthropoda; class Insecta; order Hymenoptera; family Ichneumonidae; genus Campoletis; species Campoletis sonorensis. The sequence goes on from JACEOJ010000167.1 coordinate 31,257, forward strand.
ACGACACAGATATTATTATAGAAAGAAAAAGAGGAAGCGAACTGTGCACCCTTTGGAATCGAATAATAATTGTTTAATCGGCCGTGTCCTTGGAAACTTCGATAATAGCTTAAAGTACGGAAATTCCCGAGAGAAAGAGCCCACAGAGCCGCAAACGCCCCAAGGGTTCTCAAACCTATAGTGAAAAGAGCCAACGGGTTGAAAACCTTTGGAGGTGTTCTACGTTTTCCAATAGTTTCTCGCTCGCCACACCGTTTTAACTCATTCGTTATTTCAACCCTTATTTCATCTCGCCTCCGTTCAGCTTCTCCTTCTCTTCGCTTTCGTCCTCCTTTATGTCCAATTTTCATTTTACCCCCGGTGTTTTTTTTAAACCAATTAATTTTCGTTTAATTCCCTCGAATTACTTTTTTTCCATCTATTTTCACAGCAGCATAAAGCAGAATACTTTTTAATTATTTTGGATATCTCAAAAGTTTATTCTTTCAGCGATGTCGTAAATTAAATTTTGTCGCCGGTACAGAAATCGAAATGTTCTTTTTCATTCATTTCTTAAAAAAAAAAAAAGATACGAGGCACGACTTTCTAACAGCAGTACAAATGTGGATAAATTTTGTGAAAATTAAATCACTAAGTTGCGCCGGAACTTTCTGTTCCGGCAGACAAAAGATAAACCATCAGAGAAATATCCATTTTCGTTTTTCATTCCAATACATCCGCTGAGTCGAAGAGACCCGATTCGTCAAGTGAAAGGATTACAGCTTGAATAATCGGTTGCGGGAGGAATCGTGAAATATCTTAAGGGAGAAAAAAGAGAGGCCTGAACAAGAGATGAAAAAAGTTTTGGCATTTTTCAAAATTCATAACAGTCACTCTACCGAGCCATCGAGAATGACCGACATCAAGATTATCATTTTTCTGCCGAGAGAAGGACAACGTGATTAGGGTGGAAGAAAAATTCTGTCATTAATTTTCTTCTCCGAGCATTCGAATTGTTAGAAAGTGTGAAACCTGGTTTGGTAAAAAGAACAGAGTTAGTAAGGGATAATTTTAAATTACCAGGAAATCAAAATTGGTTTTATTAGATAAATAATTCGACATGAATTTAATTTCGAATGCTCAACAAATTTGGTCCATAAGCGACTTTAATTGCCAAATAGGCTTATGGACGGAACGTGTAACAAACTCGAGGTTATGAGGTTAAGATTCCGTTTTCTCTGGAAAAGAATTATAGAGTCGACTCATAAGCGATAAAAGGCTCACACAGGCTTATGAGTGAGTGTCAACCAATGACTCTATAAATCGTTAACCAGTCAATTATTATTCCGCAAATATTGACTTTAATGAGTAGGTCCATAAGCGAAAATCATCCACAATAGGCTTATGGACGAAACCCATTAAATCTACTCAATTAAGTGATAGTTAATGAACAACACGTATTACGAGCGAAAATTATCTCAGGGAGGCTCGACACTATTGCAAAATTAAAGAATTAATTATTCGATAAAATACATAGGTGAATGATTATAAAGGTCCCTTCAGTTAGAATCTCTGTTTAGATGACTTGGGTGATGGGTTTTTGCTCAATAAGTAACTTCAATGACAGACTTGATTTCAATGAACTTTATTGTCTTAACGATAGACGACGATTAAGATTTGTGAAAAAAGCTGATGACAGTCGATCAACGAAGAAACGAATCAATAATAACATAAGACTCACGATAACAGAAGAACAACTTTTTTTTTTAATTTTCGGTTAACTTCATATCAGATAAATTTATTTTCATTTTATTTTTTATTTTCTTCAACTTTTAACACGAATATTTGAAAAAAAGGACTCCTGCTTTTAAACGTGAAATCCAAAAACTACCACGAACTTCAATAGTTTAACAACATTGTTATAAAATTCAAAAAAATTCTTTCAAATTAATTAATTACTGATGTGACAGTAAATGCGGATGTTTTTACTACGTTTGAAAATTTGCCGTTCGTCATCAACGATAAATGCGATGGTGGGTTGTCAAGGAATAGATAAAATATGACTGTTTTCGAAAATCGTAATGGTTCTAAAACAAACGACCGAATTTTCAAGCGGAAGATCAAAGAGTTTTAGGTCCGCAAATTTTCATTCATATCCTTTGAAATTACAAAAAAAAAAAAAAAAAAAAAAAAGAAACACACACACTCACCGGATGAGTAGGGTTGAAGCCGTCACCGCGATATATTTGCTGGCAAATACACAAGAGGAATCTTTTGTCTTCATGATATTTATCCTCGAGGTAACGTTGCAACAGTCCACCAAAGAGCGAAAGAGAGAAAGAGAGAGATTCAGAGAGAACGAGTATGATGATGCTGGGTTACAGTGCCAAGGGGATGCGAGTAATGGAGCGTAGGATCCCGCGAGACTCGCCGCATACACACAGAAACTCTGTATTACGTATAAATATAATATAATATATATGACGCCGAAGGGAAAGAGAGAGAGTGAGAGAGAGAGAGAGAGAGAGAGAAAGCAAGAAGAATAAAGGAGGATGAAACGAAAGATGAAAAAGCTTAAAGCTCGTGGTAAGCCGAGGCCTACAATCTATAGGGAGTTCGAGGGACGTGGTACGATAAATTCACCCCTCTGTTAGCCAGAGAAAACGAACCAAAATGAGGGATAAAAATAAAATAATATTTTGAGCTAAAAGAATTTCTTTGGTGCGGATGAAATTTTCCGGGGGAAATCCTGAGAAAGCGTGGAGGAGAGAGGAATAATACGGACATCGGGAATTAAGGGTTGCTTGGGCGCGAAAGGGTGGACGGATGAAAAAAAATTGCACTTCTTGTAAAAAGAAACGAAGGTGAGAAGGCGGCAGAGAGAGATGGAGTGATCCTACGTCTGAAATCCGCCCCAGAATTCCTGCGGAAAGTGAAGTTCCATGTTGGCCCTGAGAGAACGACTTAGATTTATCGGAATAAAAAATGATTTCACGGACGATAAAGAGAAAACAAAACAAAAATCCAAGGGGACAAGGATTTTTTCGTACAACAAGAAAAATTAAGGGTGAACACTTCGCCAAAACGAGAAGTACGCAAAAAAAGTACTTCCCGTCGGATAGTTCTCGGTAATGAAAAAAAAATCAAACTCCAGCGAGGTGAGGTGGAAAAAATCTACTTCCATTCTAAATTGTGTCCCCATGGCAAAAAAATAGAAAGAGAACGTTTGATAACATAAAAATAAAGAATTTTCAACGATAAGCCAACAACAAGGGTAGCCTTTGTTCGACCTACTCCTACCTCACTTATCGACTAGCGAACCCTATTTTACTTTCTAGAAACTTTAGGACAAAGAAATAACAAGAATCTTAAGCGTCCCAGAAAGATTCTTGACTTATAAAAACAAATGGACGACAACAAGCGAATATCAAAGAGAATTTTCGAGTCCAAAGTGTTGAAGAAACGAGGAAGAAGAAAGTTTGACTTGTATTGGACATTATTTATCTTTGTGTTGTAATTGGAAATGCTCAGTAATAAAAATATTGCTAGAAACGTAAATGCAAAAGATCCTTCAAACTATTAATAATCATTTCAAAATGCAACACAATTATTTTTTTGTAATATGTCAGTAGTTTCTTTTCTCATTAATAATTCCATTTTTGCATGTCAGTGTTAGAACCCGCTTAAGGACGACTTTTTTATTTCCGGTTTTGGGCAGATCGTACGTTACTAGAATTTTTAAGGAATAAAGCTGTTGGCGTGAACACATGTGCAGTTCGTGCCCAAAGTAGCAACCCCGTTAACCGGTAAGCACCTAAGCCGCTTTCCGTGCCGAAGCCGTTACGACCGAGTACGCTTTAGAAATCATTACAAATTATTTCTGACATTTAGAGTTTCGAATTCGAGACCAAATTTTCTAATACTAAATGATCAATGATGAATTTTTCATTCCCTAAGCCAGATACGGATTTAGTGACCCCCAAAACCCCAATGGTACGGAGTTTCGTTCAAATCAAGATAATTGCTTACATTTTCGTCTGCCATATTGAATCCATGATTTTCAATTTCCAATTTTTGAGCTTAGATTCGGGTTGAGTGTCCTTAGAATCCTGCAAGTACCATTTTTTGTTCACATCCATCAACATTTAGAGAAATTCTTCAATGTGCTGATATGTGCGTCCTTATCAATTAAAAAAAAAAATAGAAACTAAGTAATGTTTTGAAATCATTGCTATGTATTTTGAAAAAAAACAAGTTGACGAACGGCCAGGCGTTCGCGAACGAAAATAAGCACTGAGCACCTTATATGCTCGGGGTGCGCGATAATCGTTTACGAGAGACGTCGTCGTTTCGCGCCACATAGCGGTCGGACTGCGAAGCTCGGCCGAGTGTGAAAAGGGCTGGACGTGTGGAGGGTGCAAAGATATCGATTTCTTACGTAAATAAATTACGAGCACAGGCACTAATGTAAATTCTGTACTTCCTGCTGTTTCTGAAACTTCAGCGAATCAGACTATTGACCTTCTCAATTTTAGAGCAGCTGGTATAAAGTAGCGGATCGGGAGGAAGAGACCGGAGAGGTTTGAAATACTCTCTGGGAGATAGTCTCAATAAACGGTGAGGTAGAGTGGTTGAAGATGGAAGCCGAGGGATGTGTATACAGGATGTTTCACGACTGCTAGTCCAAGATGTAAATAATTCATCGGAAAAGTACTAAAGGTTCCAAGGATCGTGAGTAGGTAAGGTGGTTCCAAGTTCCAAGGTTTTCTCAGCCCGCTTCAACGACTTAACTATACTGACCCTAAAAATTTGCCACCAGGTACTCATTGGTAGGAATTTTTATGCCCAACGAAATTGGCCTCATGTACTTTTTCTCTCTGTGTTAAGGTAGTAGCCGCAATCAAAGGACGTCCATCCTGCTACTTTGATATCCAACAACTCATCAGGACGGAACATCCACAAAAAAAGGTTACTAGATTTTTTTCCTAACGTTCCAGTCCCGAATTGTAGTCAACGTTTTGGACTATAGGTGGCGGGACATCCTGTATAGGGGTAGTCAGCATTCGTAATAAAAACACTGGCGCTCACGGCCTACACTCGGCTCTACACGTAGAGATGTAGGGCGGTCGAGAAATATTGGGATTCCCCGGGGAGTGTACACGAATCGGTGAAATATATGTCTTTAGTATCCAGAAAGGAGGCCATTGCGAGAGTTCCATGGTAGCGAGGCTCAGAAGCCGGGAAGGTAGAGTCTCTCGTAAGCGAAATCGATGGAGTAGGCTTTTGGGAGGCTTGGGAGGGAAAGCAGGGGGGCGGGGCGGGGTTACCGGATATCCTTCACGCTTCATCCTTCCACCCCCTTCTATGTCCACCTTCCCGACTTTGTTTAGCCTCTCAGAATCTCTACCCTCGTTCATCCCAAAGCCGATGGTTAGACGAACAAGGGAGAAAAAAATAAAGCCGCAATGGCAATAAATCTAATGGCAAGATTGATTAATCTACCCGTAGAGCCATCAAAACTCGGATTTCGGATTATGTTTATCAATATAAATGCAGGGGATACTGAAATAGCCGAAACTTTGCGACACAGCACAAAGGAATATTCTGTCAACGTGAAAGTCCCATTTTTCTATTTCCTACTGAAAATGAAATATCGTCTTAATTGATCTTCATATTAAAAGAAAAAAAGTCTCATTAGTAACGAATGCGATACCCGAACGTCTTCGCGAATTCCACGCGATCATATTATTTCATTATTGTCAGCTAAATCTTTCAATGTATGTTGGGCTTGTGGCGAGTGACTTCCTGGTTTAAGAAACGTGTTACTATGGATAGCAAAGCCACGCAAAAAGTAGACCGATAAATTCATGTTTAATGAATCCTCGAAGAATGATCCCTGGGGTAACATTTGAAGAGCTCCGATGAGTGCGGAGAGGGGAAGAGAGGCGGCAAGGAACTAAAAGAAGGTTTGTTGGCGTACAGGGGTGCGAGGGCTTCTTCACTTTGGTGAAGAGACTCCCCGAAGGGTAGTGAAAGTTAAAGAAGAAAGATTGCTGAGAAGCCCATAATTTAAGGCACGCACGAATTCGCTAACTGGCATGGAGAGTCGGCGGCAGGAAAGTAGGGTGAAAACAACAATAAAGGAAAACTCGAAGAGGGTGTTGGAACAAGGAACTGATACTGCCACAAAGGACATGTTGAAAAAAAAAGAAATAAGGGATGATTAGAAGAACATGCTTCGCCAGGAGCCCTTGGCTGCTCGAAAATGGCCACCCTTCGTACGAAGGCGCGATAGAGTGGTGTGGCAATGCTTTTGGCGCGAAACAACCGAATGAATTGACCTAGGTCGCCGAGTATAACAGCAAGTGCCCTGGTACGAAATATAGGGAAGCCCAGCAAAGGGAAAGAGGGCAACTAGCCCGTGGCGCAGTTTGGACAGCTGGGGTAGGATTGCGGACGTGCCCAAGGCATAAATCCCTTTGGGGACGCCCCAAGGGTGGCCTCGGGAGTTTCGGACCAAACCCGGAAGTTATTGGTGGACGCGTGAACTTTCCCTCTTTTCGTTCTCTCTCTCTCTCTCTCTCTCTCTCTATTTTGCTTTGTGCTGTGACCGTGGAGCCACGAGGCGAACAAATTCATGACCTAGCCTCACAAACACGAGGGAACACCATACGAACGACCCGTTTTTCAACAAATTTCTACGGCGCAACTGGACAAATGTGCAAAAGCTCTTTCAATTCATTGGGAAATGTCCAAGATGTGATGGTCGTTAAAGTTCGTTGTTTAAAAACGTCAAAAACCCACATCGGAGATCTTTTAGACAGTTGAATATTTTATATTGTTATATCTAATAAAATATTATTTGATGTTTCTAATTTCATAAATATTACTAGATATTTCAGGTTATCAATGAAATATTGATGCCGAAAACCGGCCCAACGTGTGACAGAAGCTCGTGTGTCATGTGAATATGTAAATTTTTCAACACGCATTTATTTTTACAGTAGTTCACCTGGTTGTATAATTTTTTCATTATTTCTTGACTGAAAATAACGTTCAACCGCTGTATAGAGAGATATCCACCGAGAAATGTGAGGGGTTGGATGCGAATGAGGGAGAACATTAATTATTCAACGGAATAATAATTTTGCGCATTCCGTAATAGTTAAGTTATTTCTAAATTATCAATTTATAATATGATATAATTTCACAGTTGGTACAATAATTTACATTTTCCTGCGATATTCGAGTATTCATTTCGTACGAAAAAACCGCAGTTCCAGTGTAGGCTGCTAACGGAGCGCGTAAAACTCTATAGAGCGTTGATGAGATTAAGCCATTTTCTGAATGCCCTTCGACCGGTTCTATTTAAAACCATTTGCTATCGATCCATTGGTCCTAACTGATTTCTACCACCGCCAGTTCTATTTGCTTGTCAACGAAAACGGCATTATCCAATCAATTGATTGCCTGAATGAAAGGCACATTCCAGAGCAAAAAAAAATCAGTTTCCTATGAATGGTTTACCGAAGCAACTCGAAGGCTCAATTGATCAGAGTTCCTGGTGGGCCGGAGTCCTCCTAACAGCGGTAGTAATTCCTGCCATCCCTCCGAGCAGAACATCCCTCACGATGTACTATTTGATCAGGCGACCCATACTAGACCATCTAATTGCGCGGTATGTCACCCAAGTGGTAAAAACGCGTGCTGAATCGAAGTGGAAAAAGAATCGAGTAATCTCATTCTCGTTTACGGTCGGCAGTTGTTCTTGCCACCAGTTTTTCCTTCATCCTCATCCTCGGTCTGGTCTGAACCTCGGGCTCTGTTCCCTCCAACACTTAAGAAGACCGCTTATTCGTGGAGGATTGCAAAGAGCAAGCAAAGGATCCTAGTAAGTCGAGTACCGCGATTGCTGAAAGGATGGAAAGAGTTGCGAACGAATGTTACGACTATGGAGTCAGAAGAGGAAAAAGGGAGAGCAAGATGAAAAGAAGAAGGTCGTTTTTCGCGCTATGTCACGTCCGGATGACAAATCCGCTCACTCCACCGGCGGCAATCCAACGTCTGGCACTCACCCCGCTGTCCCACCTGCCTTGCCATATCTTCGGATCCCACCCAGAACAGCGTATCTCTTTATGGCTTATCTGCCGACCTGGGAAGCTCTTGAAGAACGTAAAGTGACAGAAGAATCTTGCCATTGAAGTGAAACACACCACGCGGACGGGGATGAGTGTCTTTATTTCGCGGTGCTGCCACAAATCTGTCGGTTTTTAGATGTATTCACATTGTTTGGACGTCTCATATGTACGGTCTGTCTACTTAGAGTTGTGAACTTGGTTGGAGGATTTGACTAGTGACTGATCCGGCAGCATTCTTCCCAAAAGCTGAAGAAGGCTCAGGGTTCTAAAACCGAAAGTCAATTCTCTGGCGAGCTTCAATCCTGCCCAGTTCAAGGGGGGAAAAAGTGTATATTGGCCTGAGAGGTCAACAGGGGTAGTCCAGGTTGGATAATCCGGAGGCGAGAGATGGCTTGTCTTGAGCGTGCACTCTCTTAAGGAGACAGACTTTGAAAAGCTTCTTTCTTATTTTCGCCCGCGGGAAAGGCAAGTTGCGCAGATGAAGGGCCCTTGGGCATCCCTTAGTTTTAGCATCATGTTGGTTTTGACGGGTTGGCCAGCTACGAAAAAGTAAAGCCTGCTACGAACACACCAAACAGAACATGTAGCGCAGACCCTTCATTTTGCTTACCACTTGCCTACCGCACTACTATCCTATGCATAGACTTTGCTACGTGTTAAGGGAACGCCACGGGAGAAAGATGGAGTATAGTACTTTAAGCATCCTGTCACATCGGCCACGACGTCGACGCGGCAACGACGACGAAATACGAGGCCACAGGGCTGAACCACACGAGTGAACGGAAGGGCGACTGACACGAGAAAATTGTCTAACGTCACCAGAGAGAAAGAGGAAGTGAAGGCGAGACTTCGGAGTGAGTAAGGTTGAGGAACGGGTTGTGTAAGATGTTTCTCCCCGGGGAACAGACTGTGGACAAACCACCTGGTAGTTAACTCTTTACAAGAAAATTTTTCGCCTCAACCTCGGTGTAATTTTTGCCTAGCTAGTTACCAGCAACCAAGAGAAGTAGATGAAGTGAGGCAAGACCAAAAGGGCTCTTTCGCCTCCCATGTGATACTTCAACGCAAGAAGTTATCTCAGTTTTTCATCATCCAAACTACTCATCACGGGCCGGTTAGAAGAAAAAAAAAGCGGATAAAAGTAAAGAGGTCTTTCAAGGGTCTGTGAAGAAACGAAAAATCACTTGGGTACATGAAGGGACAAGTGGGAGACGAGCGCCGAGGTCATGCTCAAAAAGAATCTCGAAACTTCGAGCCCCGAGCCTCTTTCCGGATTCCCCTGACCTCCGCTAACGCTTCGAGAGTTGGGGAACGCCACAAGATCGCAGAAAATTCTCACCCGCTACCTTCGGGAGCGGAATGTGAACGTAGGGTCATTGTAATTAAGCCTAGTCTTTTTCATTTGTTATCATACCATAATGACGCAAATGCTGAATCAGATGAGGAGGTTACTGTAGTTATCTTAAGAAAAAAAAAGACCTGAAAATTTACAAATTGAAGCCAAATGTTGGAATTCCTTGACTAAACGGACAAGTTAATTAAAGCATTTGAAGAATGATGTCCACCGTGGGTCGGAAAGATCCAACTGTTTCTTTTTTACCAATATTCCACTCGGATGAAGCTCCTCAAGCACGTACGGTCTCTTTATCAAGCCTCATCTCCAACCGAGATATTCGAAGGGTTTTACTCGCGACTGCACTTTCCAGGACAGTTTGATCGACAATAATTACGAGGGTAAGAGAGATAAGTAAGCTTTTAAGCTTTTAGCCACCGTAACCAAACGCTTCAAGGGGATGATGATCCGAAGTTCCTTCTTCTTCATACCCATACCTTGGACCATCGATTGTTCGATCCAGCTCCCTTTACCGAGCATTCTACTTGCCCTTTACCAGCCCTCCCCTTCAACCCCTTCGCGTCATCACCCTTTGCAGCGTGTCTGCCTCGTTTGCCTACTCTCTTGACGCACCCTATCTAAATCTGAGACCTGCTCTTTCCTCCACGTCTGACTGCACTTGTCCCGCTCCTTCTGCCTCTCTCTCATTCTCGGGTAAGCAGTTCATCCCGACGAACGATTGCAGGCATAGCCTTCGGGCAAGGGGAGCTTGCGGGGAAGGTGGAAGAGTGAGAATCCCGCTGACTCGGCACTCGGATTTCCGCGAGTTTCGACGCTCATCCTCATCCCACTTTTTCTCCATCTCTCTCTCTCTCTCTCTCTCTCTCTCTCTCTCTCTCTCTCTCTCTCTCTCTCTCTCTCTTCCTCTTGTTCTTCTTCATCATCCAACACTCTCACGACGATGCACTTATGTGCAGCTTTTTCCAAGTATGAGTCCTATGAATACGCGTTTACATACACATGCACACGGAGGGGGTAGCAAATCGGAACGTGGGTGAAAAAATGACGGAGAGAGAGAGAGAGAGAGAGAGAGAGAGAGAGCGAGGCGTGATCGTTCCAACCCTATATTCCAGACATATTTTTTGTCTGCTCTCCCCCATGCGCAGCTCGGTGCACTTTTTCTTCGCTTGATGAAAGTGGCAAACGAGACTCTCAAAAGTCTTCCACCAAGTCCCGACTACTCTTATGTTCCCTACTCCGGGGAATAGAGGGTGTTCGCGTTTGATCAAGCTTCGAACCTCCAAAACACCCTCATGCCTGCAAAACTTGAATCAAACTCATGCCGTTGGTATACAGCTTGTTTTTTTGAAGACACATTTGTGGACTGCAGGATCAATTTTTGCCTCATCAGAAGTCAGTACAAATATTTCATAGCAGTTTGAACTTTGCTCGTATATGTTCCTGTCGTCAATATGTTTACAGATTACAGAGCTTCGAGAATCTTTAAGGGTACGACCTCGTAAGGTCTCGACATAAAGTTGTGCATGTTTCTCGTTCCTGGGTTCCGTAAGGGGTCGCAGCCATATTTTATCTCGTCCTATATCGAGTTATGGCGCGCTGTATCAAAGTATACGAGAGTACATTATACCTGAGGATCCCCTCTCTTGCACAAGAGGAAAGATGATGTACGTAAACAGGAGCGGCGAAGCGAAGACGACAACATGCCATTAAGGAGTTACCTTTGACTTGAACGATGAGACAAGAGTCGATACACGACTTCAGTCAACCCCTCGGCAGTTTTCTATCAGCCCTTGTTTCTAGCATGAATATTATCTTATCTCCATTGAGTCTGCCCCCTTTGTTCATTTGGATTCATCGACGTCGGCTTCAACATTTTTTGGCTCTTTGGAGTTTAAAATAATTCGTAAAAAAAATGTACCATTTGACATCGGGGATGATCCTATCGAAACAGTAAGTCTGTTAATCTTTCAATATCTCTGCATCAAATTCTCCCATACCTTTGTTTCCATACCATCGGGATGAGCTATTTGAACAAGTAATAAAAACCACTGTACTCCTCGTTATTATTAACGACCGAACTTTCGGGTAGAGCAGACATAAAGCAAAGGGTTTGGAGAAGGGGCTGAGTTGACAGAGTTGGAGCGAATAGTTCACTCTCATTAGAACTATAATTATTTATACGTTAGATAAATATATATGCATATAAATGTACAGAGCGACATATTAGATTAAACAAGGGACGTTCATTTTCGTAAAATTTTATTACAATCACGAGTGTCATCCTCTGCATATTTCATAGCTTGTTTTACCGTTTCTCCTCTCATAACGCTCACGAAGCATCAGAACGACAAAATAAATATTTAAAACGATGTTCCTAAAAGTGGTCCAAGCGGGACACAATTTAGTATTCCTCTTACGTTGACGCTATTCCCAAAATATTTGCATCACTCGAAATTATGACCAATGTCATTTGAAGGTCTTCATTACTTGTCAGTCCCGCTGTTTATTTTCGCTCGCCGCTAAACTTATTTATTTATTTATGTCGTTTAAGCTCTTCTTTTAAGACGAAAAATTCGTTTCAGAAAACTTTTTTTGATAACAACATTGTAGACGATGATACGTTCTTAAGGCGTCGAAATTAGTCTAGAGATCTCAAGCGCCTGACGTAGGTTTCCTAACGGCGAATTTTTAACCATCAATCCAGAGCTTTTTTACCAGACTTGACAGTTTCCAGGATGACAGACTGACGTGGATTATTTTAAAAAAATATAAAAAATATATGGTACGTTAATTCGAACAATCCAGGAACCACAATAATAATAGATTAATAGGAACGATTTGAAAACTGAATTTTCTTGCCAAAACATATGGAATACAGTTCACATTTAAATCGAGACCAATATACTATTCTCACGATGATGAATAAATTATAATGATGAATAAATTCCGATAGCGAATTACACTTTTCTAAATTTGAGTTTCGAAATGAATGTCCGATATTCACGCTCGTGAAAATGTTCTAGAAATAGATGGAATGTATCAAAACGACCAAAATAATGAGGAAAAGACATAAAAATAGACGATAATGAAAAGAACACTGGGTGAACTTTCGACCAATTAACTTTTTGTCCTCTTTTTCAGAATGATGCTTGAAAATGATTTTTTAAAATGAATTCCTGACACACACGAACGACAGCACGTTGTTATTCAAATATTTAACATGCTGGCCACTAGTCGATGTTTGAATTCGCGTTGCGCCAATTATTCGTCTGTTTAACAAAAAACGTGTGCTTCGTTATATATTTATTTAGTGTCGTATTTTTTCATCGCCCTCCCGCACCCTCACACCACCTCTCCCGATCGCCAGACCTTGACAATGGAAAAAAGCCACCCTCAACAAATAGGATATCCTGATGGTCGATTCCGGAGGATTGAGGAGAATGAGATAACTCGATCGGGACGAGGTTTTCGAAGGTGGGGAGGGGCCGGGGGACAGGGAGTAGTTGCCAGGGTTGGAAATTCGTCGCGGCTCGTTGGAAATCAAAATTGGAGGCATCGACTTCCGCAGTTCGTGCCTCCGTACACATACATTTATATATAGAAACATATATACATAAATATATATCAACACAACCCCCTTTATTCGTATATATTTATATACAGGGGTTAAGACGTCCGTTGTGTGGACGAGGTCTCACAGGGTGAGTTCCGGTGTCACAAGGTTCACGATCCTCGATAAACTCGATTTCCTCCCAACGTTGTGCACCCCCTCGCACCCCTATACAACTATCGGACTCAAATCTGTATGGACTAACGGAGACGTATCTCTACAATCATTATCTATACATGAACGAATCACTCCAGATCGAATATACCAATTTCTAACCTCCGATTATTACCCTCTTAATATTTAAAAAATTCATCACTTGAATAGAATAATTCAGAGTCAAATTTCCAGTTTTCGATTTTGTGACGTCAAATTCCGAGCGGAACGCATTGGAAGAATTTTAAATATGATGACTTTTTGGGAAAAGTCATGTCAAGGGAAAAAGCAATTATTGGTTTAACGTTACTTCCTCGTATTTTCGAAACGAAAAATCGTAACAATGCAATGTTTTTGCTTTTTCTTTCATTTTCTTCAAAATTCAATGAATATTCCTGCAGATGTGTATTGGATTTTGTTTCTCGTTTCGGAACAGATATCTTTGCTGGCTGGAGGGAAGAGGGTCAAATGCAAGGAAGAGGTAAACGACTACTAATATGTAATCCGATTCCAATATCCTGAAAATTCATCCCCCTACGTGCTCACGAGACACGCGTCTTTACCTCCGAAAGTCCAGGAACGATTCAATTGCACTAACTTCAACCCCAAACTTCGATATGCATGTATTCATCCCTTAAATCTATATATGTGTATATATTTGTTCGTTTGGATTTCAGGGGATGAAATTCAAGTTTAGCGTATGGGGTAAGAGCACGAGACGATAAGACGACACACTGCCGGACGCAAATTTCCCGGTAGAACTGCAAAAGAAAAAAAAATCGAATGCCCTGGCATCATTTTTTTTTTCAACTCTTTATTCAGCCACGCTGTGTCCATCGTGCGAGTGGAAAATCGATAATTACAACATTGTTTACTAAAAACAAGATTAGAAAATAGAGAACATGGGGTGAACAAGTGTTTGCCAAAGGTTCGATTTTTTTAATTTTTATTCCCCGATAATTATTTTTGTAAAAAAATCGTGTTCACTATTCACCCCGGTGCAATCATTTGAAAGAATAAAAAGACAACGATTTCAAAATTCAGGAACAAAATCACTAGAATATTAAATTGGAGAATGTCAAAAATTATGGGAATAAGAAATCCAAAATAATCCCACATTCGTTAAAAGTGATGGGAATATGAAAAAATCAGAAAAGGCAAAAGAAATCCAAAGATATGGAAGAGCTTTATTGGAGGGGATGATCATTTCGATCAAAGCAATTTCAAATTGGCTCCGTTTAGGGAAAAAGCTCCATTAAAATGCAGTTCGATAAAAACGTTTTTTCTTTTTGTTAGTAGCGGAAAAAGGAAAGAAAAGAAAGGAAAATAAAGAACTCGATTTTGGAGGTCCTCGTGTCCTCTATTCATGGATCGGTGATTAGTTTTTAGAGTCTGTAAACTATGGCGTGAATTCCAATTTATCGTTTCACAGAAAATCGATTTTTTTGTCTGTATCCCCACACGTAGATAAATGTACATGTACAAGGGAAGCGAAACGAGAGCGATCGAGCAAGCATTTTGTGCAATACGAGGATGTATTTTCTCTGGTGGACGGCCGCCCTCTCGCTCCATCATGAATCTGGATGTGCCGGACAGATTATACATCAAGTGGTGACGATCAAAAGGGCCTATCTCCAATTTTTGTACCAACGACCAACGCGCGCGTTTTACGCGCTCCTCTTTTTCATCAATATTTACACATTTTTTTCCTCGCCACACGTGGCTGGAGCAATGTATAAATATATATGGTCAATTTGAAAAAAAATCCCTTCGGCTATATCGCCACTATATACGTTTTATTTTATTGTTCGTTTTGCATTAAATATTTTCATACGATTTAGATCAACACGTAAATCCACTTGACCCCAATCTCTACGAAACCGAACATTCGCCATCGGATAATCTTCGTGCGACGATGTTAACCGTGGAAAAAAATATAATAAAACATTGCCGCTCGTTCTCGAATATTTACGAATTTATTTTCATCGTGATAGCAAATTGGATAAAATTACATTTTGGCAATTGAACGTGATTCTCGATTCTACGGAACAGCCAAAAAAAAAATATATGAACTGATTCAAAAAATTGAATTAATCGAATTTGCATAATGTTGAATTTGCAAACAAACGAAAAACTCATTAATCACGGATGGTAAAAAAAATTATAAAAAATCGGCAAAATTGAAAAAAATTATTCGCGACTCCAAACAAAATGAATTTTTTGACGAAAAATGGAGTGAGATAAAAAAAAACCATAAAAAGGGAAATTCACAGAGGTAGTTAATTTGGAACAGAATATCTGATGCACGGTCACTTTTTGTCCACTTTGTCCCATTCCATCATGGATTCCGGCAGTATTCAGTTCTCTTGCTCGGTGGAGCCCCGAATTCTCGCAAATCACGACAGTGCGTTGGAGTTAGCGAAGGGTTGCGCACCCCTACCCTTTTTCACCCCTGAAAACCCCGGGGGTTGGTTGAAAACGCGCGATGCTTGCAGCCCTTTTTGGTCATCTGCGTAATTTTTTTTTCGTTCTTTTTCGTTTTTTTTTTTTTTTTTTTTTTCGTTAACTCTGGTTTTCGCATATAGTATCGGGACTGCAACGA